>BQNB010082179.1:0-29403 GCA_026074375.1 Tanacetum coccineum | reverse complement strand
GAAATTTTTGACTTGAAAATGCGAGACATACGATAACTAGAGTTTACACGAAAAGGTTGCGGGTTTTCGGGGTTCCGTTAGGTCAAAAATGCGAAAAACGCAATTTAAAAGATAAAACCTAAAATTAATATCGGAAGTGATTAAAAATCACAAAACACTTAGAAAAGTTAAAATATCTCATATAAGGCCTAAATAAACTAATAACTGATGCCGAGACGCGCCCGATGACGCTTTTCATATTTACGCGGTTTAACTTTTCGGTAAACTGTCAGATTCAAACGTAACATGTAAAAGTCAAAGATAATAATCGGAAAGGTTTTAAAATGTTGACCTGAAATTTACAGGGTGTGACATCCTTTCCCCGTTAAAAGATCTTTGTCCTCAAAGCTTAGGACGTAGCTTGAGACGCGGATTCGGGGTTAGCAAAAAGATGAGGGTACTTTTTCTGCATTTGGTCTTTGCGCTCCCAAGTATACTCGGGACCTTTTCTTGAATTCCAACAGACCTTCACGATTGGAATGCGACTTTGCTTCAAACGTTTAACTTCGCGGTCCATAATTTCAATCGGTTCTTCAATGAAATTGAGCTTGTCGTCGATGTGGATTTCGTCTAACGGAATAGCGAGTGGTTCGTCGGATAAGCACTTCTTAAGGTTGGAGACGTGAAAGGTACTATGAACATGGCTTAGTTGCTCGGGTAACTCAAGTCGATATGCAACCATTCCAACTTTGGTGAGGATCTTAAAAGGTCAAATATAACGAGGGTTCAGCTTTCCCCGTTTACCGAAACGTATCACTCCTTTCCAGGGTGATAATTTTACCATAACCTTATCCCCAACTTGAAACTCCAATGGCTTACGTCTCTTATCAGCGTAGCTCCTTTGTCGATCACGTGAAGCTTGTAGACGATGCTTGATTTGGATGATCTTCTCTGTTGTTTCACGAACAATTTCTGGGCTAGTGAGCTGAGCATCTCCCACCTCAGCCCAACAGATGGGCGAATGGCATTTGCGACCATACAAAGCCTCAAAAGGTGCAACTTTAATACTCGTATGATAGCTATTGTTGTAAGAGAACTCTATCAATGGTAGATGCCTGTCCCATCCCTTTCCGAAGTCCATTACACACGCCCGTAGCATGTCTTCTAACGTTTGGATGGTCCTTTCACTTTGACCATCTGTTTGTGGATGGTAAGCCGTACTCATATCCAATTGAGTACCTAGGGATTCGTTCAACGATTTCCAGAAATGAGACGTAAATTTACTGTCTCGATCAGAAATAATCGAAACTGGCACTCCTTGTCTCGAGACTACTTCCTTCAAATATTGTCTCGTCAACTTCTTCATTGTGTCGGTTTCCTTCATTGGTAAGAAATGGGCAGACTTTGTGAGTCGGTCTACAATTACCCAAATTGTATCTTGACCAGACGTCGTCTTAGGTAACTTAGTAACGAAATCCATAGTAATGTTCTCCCATTTCCATACTGGGATTACAGGTTAAAACAACAAACCAGATGGTTTTTGGTATTCGGCTTTAACCTTTGCACAAGTCATGCATTTACTGACATACGTGGCAATTTCTGCTTTCATGTTGGGCCACCAGTATAGCTTCTTCAAATCTTGATACATCTTGTCTGATCCCGGGTGGATTGAATACTTTGACTTATGTGACTCGTGCATAATCAAAGCTCTCAAGTTACCAAAACATGGTATCCAACTTCTATTCTTCAAACACAACGTTCCGTCTGCCCGTGGCTCTAAATTCTTAATCATGCCACACAAATCTTCTGTTTCATAATTCTCTTCCTTTCTTGCCTCAACCTGAGCATTCAAGATCTGCACAGGGAGGTTTAAACCAATTGTCATAACCAAGGCTCGAACTCGTAGTGGCTCAGGTCTACTCTTTCAGCTCAACGCATCAGCCACCACATTCGCCTTTCCCGGGTGATAACGTAACTTACAATCGTAGTCACTTAACAGCTCTAACCATCTGCGTTGTCTCATGTTCAACTCTTTCTGATCTAGAATATGTTGCAAACTCTTATGGTCAGTGAACACAACGCACTTCATGCCGTAAAGGTAATGTCTCCACATCTTGAGAGCAAACACCACAGCTCCCAATTCCAAATCACGTGTCATGTAGTTATTCTCATAGATTTTAAGTTGGCGAGATGCATAAGCTATGTCTTTCTCCTTCTGTATCAACAATGCGCCTAATCCCTTATGAGAAGCATCACAATATACTACGAAGTTTTCAATTCCTTCGGGCAATGCCAAAATCGATGCACTACACAACTTTTGCTTCAATGTCTAGAAAGCAGTTTCCTCCTTTTCACCCCAATTGAACTTTACACTTTTCTGAGTCAGCTTTGTCATAGGCTTGGCAATCTTGAATAAACCTTCGATTAATCGTCGGTAGTAACCGGCAAGACCTAGAAATTGGCGAATTTCTCGGGGGATTCTTGGTGATTTCATCCTTGTTTGGCCTCAATCTTCGCTGATAAACGTGAATGGCTTCACTATCAATCACGTGTCCAAGAAATTGTACCTTCGACAGCCAAAAGTCGCACTTCGAGAACTTGGCGTACAATTCTTCCTTCTTAAGCAACTCCAAAATTAGTCTAAGATGTGCATCATGTTCTTCCTTGGTCTTCGAGTAGATCAAGATATCATCGATGAACACGATCACAAATTTATCTAAGTATGGTCTGCATACCCGGTTCATCAAGTCCATGAATACTGCCGGCGCGTTAGTCAACCCGAAAGGCATCACTTGGAACTCGTAGTGACCATAGCGGGTCCTAAATGCCGTCTTTGGAATATCCTCGTCACGAACTCTGAGTTGGTGATAACCAGACCTCAAGTCGATCTTCGAGTACACACTTGATCCTTGCAACTAATCAAACAAGTCGTCGATTCTCGAAAGTGGGTATCGATTCTTTACGGTAAGCTTGTTAAGTTCACGGTAGTCGATACACATCCGAAAAGAGCCGTCTTTCTTTTTGACAAACAAAACTGGAGCTCCCCAGGGTGAGGAACTTGGTCTTATAAATCCTTTGTCATAAAGTTCTTGTAGTTGGGTAGACACTTCTTCCATTTCCGATAGTGTTAATCTACACAAGGCTCGAGCTACAGGTGCAGCACCTGGGACTAAGTCGATTTGGAATTCAACTTGTCGTATTGGTGGTAATCCAGGTAAGTCTTCAGGAAAGACTTCTGGAAAGTCCCGTACAGTCGGCACGTCTTCGAGTCGCTTCTCCTTCGACTCGTCTTTGTTTTCTTTCACCGTAACCTGCGCCAGAAATAGTTGACAACCTTTCTCCATATACTTCTGGGCCTTTACACATGATATAATGCTCAACGTTGATTTCTTCTCCTTCTCACTTTTGTCTCCTTGAACGATCAGAATTTCATTTCCGTAAGGAATACGCACTATCTTCTCGTCACAGACAATCACTGCATGATTCTTTGCAAACCAATCCATGCCGATGATAACGTCGAAACTACCCAAATCTATGGGCATCAGGTCGATATTAAATGGATGTACTAACAATCCTAATGTACAGCTATAAGTCAGTGTTGGTTAGTAAGTTTCTTCCGTCAGCTAGCTCGACAGCATAGCTAACGTCTAAGGCAGAGGGAATGATATCTAGCAATGTACTAAAAGTATTTGATACGAAACTTATATCGGCACCCGAATCAAATAACATATAAGCATGATGATCGTTGAGAAGGAACGCACCCGTGACAGTGTTGGAACCCGGATTAACGTCACCTCCTCCTAGGACATATGCTTTGCCTCTTGCATCAGGAACTCTTGCTTTGTTCCCACGGTTTTAGTTCTTGACTTTGGGACAATCCTT
The DNA here is from genome assembly GCA_026074375.1 of Tanacetum coccineum. NCBI lineage: Eukaryota > Viridiplantae > Streptophyta > Magnoliopsida > Asterales > Asteraceae > Tanacetum > Tanacetum coccineum. Next base: position 25,542 of record BQNB010082179.1, on the reverse strand, counting down.
TCGGTAATGTCCTTGTACTCCACATTCAAAACACGTAACGACTCCCTGATTCGGCCCTGGAGTTCCTTGAGTAGTTATAGTCATAACAGACCTGCAATCCCTGGCTAGATGTCCAATTCTCTTACAGTTATGACACTTAGCAGTACATTGTCCTTCGTGGTGTAGCTTACACCTATTGCAAAAAGGAAGTGTTCATCCATAACCATTCTTCTCATTGTTACAAGCCGTATAGGCTTTAGCAACATTCCAACTTCTAGTATTCTGTCGTTTGTGGGGTGGTTGTTGCCCACGATTGCCTCTATAGTTTTTATCCAATCTCCTCTTATTCTCTGTGTTTCTTATAGCATAGCCCTTCAACTTTTTATCCATCAAGTGGTTGGCAATTCGAACAACATCTTGTAGTCTAACTGCAGGGATCGTGAAGCTAAGGTTTTTCAGGTTAGTAATGATGATACTGCAGTGGCTCAAAGGCGGTTGGAGGACAAGCAACTTGAAGAGAAGACAAACACGGACTGCTTGGTAAAGGAGCAGGAAAAGGTACACCTTGGTATAAAGGTGGGGGCAAACATTACGGTAACCGGAGTACCTGGTCAAGAGGGTGCAGAGGGTAATGTTGCTGAAAAGAAGAAAGGAGTCTATGAAAGCTAATCTAAGGAAATTACTAAAGTACAAGGCCTGGTTAACAAGGCGGTCCCCGGTTCGAGGTTCCAGCATTGGATGAAGATGCTGAGTATCGATTATGTTTAAGTGTTAGTCCTAAGGTGGAAATTGTTGTATATTAGGAATAAACTTAAACTAAGGTTAGGGGGTTAAGTGTACATTGTAATTTAGATTAGGAATAGACTATAACTAGGATTAGATAAGCTTGCCTTTTAAAGGCAAGGATGTTTCCTATTCTATTTAGGATAGGTTTCTACCCCCTCATCTCTATAAATAGAGATGAGGGGGGATGCTAGTTTGTACATTCTTCTTTGCTCATTCGTTAATTAATACAATGTAACGTTTGGGGTCACGTGTGTGTTTTCTTTGAGTCTATATTCCGCGCTAGCTTTCAAGGTTTGTTGGACTTATTTATTCAACAAGTGGTATCAAGAGCCAAGGTTACGTTGGTTTCTTGAAGCTAGGTCGACTTAAAGGTGTCCGCGGGTTTCTTGGTATTCTAAGTCTTGGTGGTTCTTGGAAAACAAGTAAGGTTTAGCTTTGTCTCAGGATTCAAGAAAAGTGATTACTTGGAGTACAAGGTATATCAAGGTTGTAGACATGAGGTGGAAAGATCGAAGCTTTAGGGTATTCTAAAGGTTAGTAGATCAATGTTTACAAGAAAGCGGGGTTAACACACGGCTTGTGTGACTTGTCGGTAAAGTTGGTTAAAAAGCAACTTGACAAGGTTTGTAGCAAGGTTGACGAAGAATGGCTAGTATGAATACTAGGTTAAACATCGAAAAGCTCGATGGGAATATTGTACAAAAGCATAGAAGTTCAAAACAAGTTGGGTTCAAACAACTTGGTCACAAACAAGTTGGGTTCAAACAACTTGGTCCTGGTGTTGAAACAGGATTCCATGGAGTACAAGATAAAAAACGTGTTTGGTTTGAGGTGGAACTGCAGGGATCGTGAAACTGAGGTTTTTCAGGTTAGTAACGATGATACTGTAGTGATGCTTGCTAGTGGCTCAAAGATGGTTGGAGGAACAAGAACACTGAAGAGAAGGTACAAACATGTATGCTTGGTAAAGGGGCGGCGGAAAATGTCACACCTTGGTTTAAGGTGGGAGTGCAACATTACTGGTAACACCAGAGACCTGGTCAAGAGGGTGCAAGAGGGTAATGTTGTGATGGTGAAAAGAAGAAAGAAGTATATGAAAGCTAATCTAGAAAAATTACTAAAGTACAAGGCCTGGTTATAAGGCGGTCCGGTTGAGGTTCCCGCATTGGATAAGATCTGAGTATACTCGATGTATGTTTAACTTTAAGTGTTCGTCTAAGGTTGATAAAAATTGTTGTATATTAGGAATAACTTAAACTAAGGTTAGGGGGTTAAGTGTACATTGTAATTTAGATTAGGAATAGACTATAACTAGGATTAGATAAGCTTGCCTTTTAAAGGCAAGGATGCTTCCTATTCTATTTAGGATAGGTTTTTACCCTCTTATCTCTATAAATAGAGATGAGGGGAGATGCTAGTTTGTACATTCTTCTTTGCTCATTCGTTAATTAATACAACGTAACGGTTGGGTTCACGTGTGTGTTTTTTTTGAGTCTTCAAGGTTTGTTGGACTTATTTATTCATCAAGTAAACACGTACCCGGTTATCGATCTAGCCTAGAGTCATGGGTCTTTAGCCATAATCTGAGCATCCCGGAAAAACCGATACAACATCCAAGTGCTTTCCTTGATCTCTACCATACACTAGACCTACATCAGCAGTGCCCTTCAAGTACTTCAAAATCCATTTCACTACCTCCTAGTGGTTTTTACCTGGATTCGTCAAATACCTGCTCACAATGCTAACATCATACGCAATATCCGGTCTAGTGACACTCACCATCCAGTACATTAAACTAGTCTATCAACATTAAGTATATATGGGAACTACGCTTCTTTTCCACTCCCAGTCATAGTAACGGACAATAATTCAAAGATACCTTGAAGTGTGCTCCCAATGGTACAGAGACCGACTTGCCATTATCCATTCTGTAGTTATTCAAAATTTCCTGCATGTATCCCGACTGAGATACCTTTAGGGTTCGGCTACCCCTATCCGTGACGATCTCCATACCAAGTAAATTTCCCTTTGCTTTATCCAGAAAACCCTTGGTAGCCCAGATCTGAGCCTTGCATCCGCAACAAAAAAACCATATCATATATATAGAGAAATAGAGAGTATGAACATACTCTGGTGTATACTCCAAGTAATAAGCATCACTGTCGTTACTGCTTTAGATTGCCACCGTTTGCTGAAGCACAATTACAGATTCATGCATCGACCATCCATATCATCTTTCAATCCAGCCTTCACTTGGAGAATTACCTCACAAGGCAATTGTATCATTGAGAGTAATTACTCTGTGCATTAAATCTCTCCACTGCAAGCAAAAGCAACTGTCAAAAAGCAGCCTGCTTACTATCTTCTCTATACACGAATAGTTCACTCCATGACTAAGTATTTAACTTTTCCCTATTACGTGATGAGAAAACTGAAGTCCAGATCAATCTTACGTTGTATACTTCTTGTAAATCAGCTCCTTGATCGACATTCTCCTAAGGTTCCACCTCAAATGTAGGATCCTAGCTGTTCCACCTTAAACTCAAATCCATGCAAAACCTGCATTGAACCCGTACCTACACCAGAACCAATGAAAGTTTTCTTGTATTTGTCACACCCCTAGACGGGGCCTAGACGGAATACGGTGTCCGAGGGTGTGATGTCATAACAATCCGAACATAAAGCAATAAAGAACGACCACTAATCATGGACGTTTGAAAAAGTTGTACTCGTTGCATAAAGAAAAATTAATTTAAGTTTTACAACCGATCATATGAAAGATAAATGTAGCGGAAGCATAATAAAGTTTGACAATGACAACGAGTATATAAATAGATAAGTCTTGAAATTGGCGAAGTCACATAGCACACAGACTCCATTAAGCATCAAGAATCAAGCCAAGCTAAGCACCTGAGAAACATGTTTAAAACGTCAACATAATGTTGGTGAATTCATAGGTTTAAGTTAATGCAAGAGTGGACCACAAGATTTCATGACGCATGTGACTACTATAATAGATACAGCATCACATAAAAAGTATTTATTGTTACACTAAAGCTAATAATCAACAGGGCATATTAAATCATGACACATAGTATCTTGCCCTTAACTGGTGTCCCAAACAAAAGACCACCACAACGCACAATCGACATGACATATATCCGTTTGTTCTTGGCAAACTCGAACAGTGAGCGCTACTCACCCGGATAGGGATAATTAGTCCCAATAGATCTATTTATTCACTCGTGCTCCCTCAACCAGTCCTCTAGTCAAGAAATTAATAGTTCATGATCATTCGGGGTAGTAGAGGTTTGTAAGCAACTTAGGTAACACATAAACATGTAAAACTCACGTAAAGAACTTGTGTTCAATTTTAAAAGCAAATAATGTTTCTCACCCTAAAGTATAAAGCATTTGAAAATCAGTAAAACATGGGGCTATGAACTCACCTAAACAAGGATGAGCGATAATCACAACAACGATTATGATATAAGAGGTTAGCAGCGACCTAAATTAAAATACGGGGTTATGACTTAGCATTCGCACACGTAAAACAGAAGTAATGCATCTTATGTTCATCATTGAAAGCATGCCATGTGGTTTGCCACTTTTAGGATATAAAAGACTTAGAAAAATTTATAACAATCTTTGATAAATATCATACTCTTGCTAAAAGGTACTATTTATAGAACCTTTCCTTTTGGAAAGTATTTTTTTTTAAAGTTTCAAAACTGTAATAGCTGTTCTCCTATTTTTCTTATGTTTCTATATTTTACTAATCGCTTAATAAATCCTAAACCGCCTCTTACTTTATGTTTAAATCGCTTAAATGGCATTCCGTACATTTTTAATATCCCTACTGTTATTAAATCGGTCATCTCAACTACTTTCATGACATTTTTAATTGTTCTAACTTAATTACTTGCATTCTATATGTTTCGCTTGCATTAAATGTCAAAAAAGGCCCAAAAACTCTATTTTACTATTCACATCAGCAAGCTTTTTAAGGTGTTTCGCCGAAAAAATGTTTCAAGTTTCATTTGGTCATAACTTGGTCGTTTTAAGTCCGTTTTTAAAGTGCGATATATGGAAAACTATCTATTCGAAACAAGCTCTTCAAAAACTACTTTTAATCCTAATGAAAATATTTGTAGGTCGCTCAAAACCTCAAAAGCATTTCGGGACAGCAAGCACTTTTATCAAAAATGTCACCAAAATCCACCCATACTTCACAATAGTGCCTAGTCTAGCCTAATCTCCGTTCACAACTAATCCACCACAAAATCACATCCTAAACTAACCCAATCCCATCATTTCTATTGTTGCAACACTCATCCCACTCTCATCTTACTAATAACATAATAATAACATAACATAAAAGTTTTTGTCATAAGACTTCCAATATATTTTTAAGATGAACAAAAATAACTTGTACTTTCTTTTGTAAAATCACCACAAACACTTGGTTCTTTAGATATAAACATAGATCTATAACAAGTATCATAACAATATCAAAATAATACAAGATAGGTTTAGAAATACTCATAAGAAAGCAAGCAAAAGATGATGACACAAGATCTTGCAAACCCACTTATAAAACTAGAAACCCTAATTTTATAATCTTGAAAACCCTTGAAAAGCAACCAACTAATACTTGGATCTACCTTATAAACTCTTAGAAATGAACTTAGAATGATTAAATCTTGATAGAAATCAAAAGTTTTGAAGGTGTTTGTGTGTGGTGTGCCGTGAGCAAAGAGGGAGAGAAAGAGAGATGTGTGTTTTTGTTGGTGACTTGGAAATGAAATGTAACCTTAAGTTAGAAGTATGAGATGTATATATAGGCCAAGGTTAGGGTTTAGGGTTAATGGTGCACACACATATGACCAACAAACACCAAGAGTGTGTGTCTTGGTAGTTTCGGCAGAGCAAGGTCACAAGGACCATTTTGGTTCAAAAAATTTGTCCATGGTTCATTCCTTAAGGCTTAAGCTTGGTCAAATGAATTCAAAGGTCTAAGTTTGCATGTGATGTGTAAGAGATGGCATGCATGCAAGTTACTAAGCAACAAAGATGTCATTTTCCTTCATATGCTTATCAAGAATTCAAATTTTGAGTTAGTGGATTATGGATGATTTAATTTCAAATGCCAAGATTGTTTTTGGTTTAGGTTTAGGCGTTCATATGTATATGGAGAGGGGTATGAATGAAATTTTTTAGGCTTAGGGTATAAGATAATAACTTGAGTTTACACAAAAAGATTTTGAGTTTTCAGGGTTTCGTTTGGTCAAAAACGCGAAAAACGCAATTTACAAGATAAAACCGTAAAATTAATATCGGGAGTGATTAAAAATCACAAAATACTCAAAAAAGTTAATATATCTCATATAAGGACTAAATTGATTAATAATCAATGTCGGTACGCGCCCGATGACGTTTTTTAGATTTACGCAGTTTAACTTCCTAGTAAACTGTCAGATTTAAACGTAACGTATAAAATTCAAAATAAATGACCGGAATGGGTCAGAGTACTAACCGGGAATTTACGGGGTGTGACAAGTTTAGCTCAGAGCTTAATAATATCTCTCTGGTTTGATACCGTGGACTGCCACGACTATCCTAGTCGTGGATACCACGTTATATCTTGTGTCGATTATATTTTGCATTTACTTTTTGTAAGCCTTGTTTGAAAGACATGAACAACATAGTTAAATCACAAATGAAAAGAACAACATTAAAAGAAAAGAAATGACATGAAACAAATAATGAACCGTTGCAACTGTAAGTCTTCTCTTATTCTCTTTAGGGGACTTGTTGATTTCATCAAACGCTATAACTTTGGCTTTCTCTTCATCAGCAGGAACCTAAAGAAAAAACATAATTTAGCAAACTTATGTCCACTTCTTAAATGTAATAGAAATTATAGCAGGGGGAAAATCTAAATACTGGAATTGAGCAAACCCACCTTAGCAAAATGTTATAAGAATATGACAATGCGTTTATAACATTTTTATACCAAATCAGTCGTAGATGATGGTTTTGTCTTCAAGGTGCAATTTCGTGATGATACATTTCGTTAGTTCATGGAGAGAGTATTAATTATTGGAACTTTACCTAATACATTTCGTGATTGATGGTTGTGTTCGCATAAAAGTTAAGTGCTTCAACGCGAAAGTTAGTTGCAAAGTTTGCCTTCATTCTTAAATGTTTTCGAATCATAGACAAAGGCACATCCTAAGACAAAAAAAGAGGGAAACTGTTAGGGTGTTTGGAGTGATGGTATGAAACCAGGGAAAAAAAAGGTAATACCGATATTTTTAAGGTCTAAATTGTGTGGCCTCAGATTTGGACCACAGCCAATTTTTTGTGCTCTAGCTTTCATTCTGACGCAAAATTTCGTGCATTTTAATGATGCTTGCATTAATACTAAATAGCCGTAGTTTAAACGTATTAGTATAACAATGATATGACCAATATATTCTGCCCATAGCGAGCAACCAATGGGAAAACTGTTATTACAGGTAACCCAGGTAGTGGAATGGCTGCGTCGAGTATTTGCATGTTGGGAGACCATAACACTTTGTTGTCTTGTTGTTATTACCTGCAGAACATGTTCAAAGGATGAAAATAGCCAGAACTATATTTCTTACTTATCTCAAGTATAGTTTCCGTACAATCGGCCGTGACTTTGTACATACAAACAGTAAAGAAAACATAGGTTTGGCTTAATGGTGATTTTGTTTTTTTCCTATGCAATAAATTACTCAATTTGAAACTCAAGAGCTTGTATTGGGGCATTTGGATCAGCTAATTTAGTGTCCTTATGGGCTTATTTAAGTTTAGCAAAGCTTAAAAGCTCAGTCTTTGTACCTTATCAGCTTCACCTTATTGGCTTAAGTGAATAAGTCAATAAGCTAATGATAATAAGGGTCTAAAATGTAAGATTACAGGTTGTTTTCTAAAATGAACACCTATTCTTACCTCATAACTGAATAAGTGGAACCCTTATTTTTTCTTTAACCATTAAAACACAAATTTAATAAAATAAGAAAAAAGACGCAAACCATTATTCGCCGCTGAGTAGTGTCTTTCGGATTCCTCTTTCAAGCCTGGTCGGTCGACTATTTCAGTTCCTTCATATTCAAACACCGAAGATTCACAACTCCTAATTTTTACCACCTCATCCTACCAAAACAAAATAAAAATCATAAGGACAATCTACAAAGGCAGAAAACATAAGTTTTAAAACCCGGACAAAACAACAAAATTTCAACTTGATTAGACCCCAATTACCCAATTCAATTAGGTCAATAAAACCCCAATTAATTCATAGACATAAATTAGGTAAAAAAACATGTAGGTCCTTGGTATAGGATCTGACTAGCCTTTGTAAGACGATAGATAACTTGGGATACATCCAAAATCAAACTATATAGAGACAGACTGACTTTGATGATCAAGTGTTAAGCGGGATCTTAACACAAGAATTAAGAGAAACAATAATTCTAATTTGCTATTAAGCTCTATGCTTTATTGATAATAATTTTAAACTTAAATAAATTTTACTTTCTCTCAAAACGTTCTTCATAACATTGTGCCTTACGGGTTCCTCCTTATACACCAAGGAATCCTAATGGGCTTTACAAACGAAAGGATAATACATATCATTCTAAGATATCTCCTAGATATCTCTAAGATAATATTATTGTATTCTGTACATAAACTACTTAACTATAACAGAACTACATGACCCAGTTTACTAAAAAACCTCTGGTTCTGCTACTTACCAGTACTAAACTTAGTACTGCCAGACTTAACATAGTACTTGCCCAGTATTTAACTGTCTAACAGAATTATCTTTTTTCATACCGACTTAACTGTTTACTACAACAATATTAAGTCTGATTACAATCTATTTTCCAACAATCCTACCCTAACTTGATCTTCAATTTGTGAACTTTACGTTCACTTCAAAACATTTCTTGATCTGTTTCTTTAATACACTTTAGCTTTCTGAGGATGTTGTAAATAGTATTCTTCAAGTTAATCTTGATTGAATACACTTCAAGTCTATTTTGTTATATTTGACAAGAACTATCTTTAAATGCTCTTCAGACAATCCATCATAACAGCAACATTGATATTTATAGGACATCATATCATAAGTTTCAGTCTATTTCATCACTTTCAGGTTTGTGTTAACTCCTGTGAGAGGTGAATTCATTGAAAATTTTAAATGGATTTGATGTTCTTTACCAGTTAGCCATTCACTCCTGGAGTTGTCAGTCCTTTGGCCACGAAAAGGTGCATGTCCATGGGTTACTGAAAAACCATTTTCAACTCTCAGTACATGAAACATTGGTGAGTTGAATTTTCATATGGTTATTGGCCCCATACCATTACAAGCATAAATGGATCTTGATATGCCTTTTACATGGTAGACCGTTTGCTCAAGGACTGGTCATTCATTATGGCACCTAGAAGGTAAATTCATGGTAGGATTGATAACCATTTCAACTCTTTATACATGAAACATGGTGAGTTGATATACCATCTACTTTTTGTAACGTGTTCAACCATCTATATGGATTTGCAATTTGTCTTTACCATAAGCATTAATCTTATGGGGACTAGTTAATGTCTTTTCCTCCATCCTTTACCACAAGCCATAAGGCTTGTGGGCTAGCCTACTCTTCACTTAAAACAGATATGGTGAGTTGGAAAACCATACACTTATTTGCAAGTTGTCAACCATAGATCGGATTTGAGTAAGTCTTCTACCATGAGCTGTTTGCTCCTGGACTAGCTAAGTTCTTATGTTGATTAGGACATGGTGAACTGGTTAACCATTCTGTTGTGTTTGTGCATAGCACACTCCACCATAGTGTTATCCTTCTCACTCTCTATCCTAGACTTTACTCTTCGACTTCACTATTCCTATACCAGCTTGCTTTTCCATCATTTTTTACATTTTGTAGCCAATTTCATCTGGCTTTACTCCTTTAGTTTATTAATATAGCATGGCTTTGCACTTTCTAAGCAGATAATGGATATGTCCTTTAATTAACATTATATATTCATTAATCTCTAAGTTCATAAATCGTACTCTACAGGATTCATAATATTCTCCAACTTATGATTCCTTTGCTGTCCTATTCACTCATTTAGGATCTGTACTAAGAGGTTCATTCAAACTGATTCTTCATAATACTTCACACGCAAAATACTGTCTCTTGCTCATCCTCTGGTCAATCCATGCCCATATCTATTCATTCACAATCCTATATAACTCAATATGATAATCTCTAGATATATCATTCAGCATAGCACCAAAATGTAATTGTACACACTACATCAGTTTATCTTCCCTATCTATTTGGTACATTCCTTTTTACTCCTTGCAGCTTGATGATCTTATAGGTAGCTATTTAGGTATTTTCATAGCTACAGGATCGGATTAATTAGAGTTTAGTACCTGTGTCACTGTCTTGGTTCACACAACTTCATCTGATTCTTCTGATTCATCCTTATCATGTTGTATTGCATTCCTCGCCTTGCCATCTGTTTCTTCTTTTTCCAGACTTCTTGGTTGGCTCATCATCTTGCTTCATCAATCTTTCAGTTCTTTTTGGATAGTCTTTGTCTGAAGCTCTTCTCCAAATCTTTTCAAATAGCTTGTGTGGCTTCAAAAATTTATTGGTGCAAAGGGATTCAACCTATTTCACCATGGCCTTATCAAATTATTCACTGGACTTCTTCAAAACTCATATTCTTCAGCTGAGGAGGATAGATAACTTTTCCATGTCCCATGATTCTTCCACATTAATTCATCATATTAAGTCTTCTGCTGTGAATTGGGTCATGGGCTTTATTTCTTCTTTTAGCTCTTGCTCTTTCCTCTGCAAAATATTTCTTCCTTTGATTTACAAGATCAACCATCTTCTTTGCAAAATCTTCTCCTTGTAATTCACTTCCTAGCATGCTTTTTGACAACTCTGCATTAGCTTCAATCTTTGCTCTAATTAAATCCCAATCTTCATTTATGTAATGCTGAGCTTCAAACTGAACTTGAGCTTTTCTTTTCTTTTGTTGCTCATTTAACTCTTAATCTTTACCAATTCTTTGAGATAAGAGTGTCGTGGTTTGTGAATCATAAAGTTTATTTGTTTATCCTCCTTTCTTTCTGTAGGGAATCAATTGATTTTGTTTCAGCAAGGCTAGCTTCCTCTTGTAGAATTTTGTTCTTTTGAATTTCTTAGAGTTTCTTAACTGACATAGGTGCTTTTCCTTTCTTTGGCCTTTATCATGAGAAGAGGTTAGCTTTTTAGCACTAACAGTACTATAAACTTGTTCTCTGCCAGCTACTAAGTTTGTTCACCTAACAAGTACTATGTTTAATTCGGCCAGTATTTAGACTTCTCCTTCAGCAGTATTAACTTGTTTCATCACCAGTCATCAACTTCTGCTTGAAAATCAAGCTTGAGAACTCCACACTTCTTTTCCCTTAGCCTCTTTTTTCTCTGGTATCTCCTCCCTTGTCAATAAGACCTTTGCTTTAAAGATGGCAAACCTTGGAGAGAGTTTTTGGCTGCTTCAAGAGTTTTTGGACGCTTATGTCTTCCACTTGTTCTCCCCTGAAAGCATATTTTACTTTTGTTGTAGATGGAGTAATAACCATCTTGGATACTGTAGAATCTAGAGGTTATGTTGTACGTGGACTCCCTGGTGCGCTGGGGAGGCGATGCTGTTGAGGACACTTTTCATCTGGGAGCACGGGGGATTTTCTTTTTTTTTTTACAGGAATTCGGAGGATAGGGAGGTAGTTAGGATTATGTGCTGGTCCCATTGGTAAGATTAGTTCCCCCTGGGTTTGTTTGAGATCCGTTTCCAAGATGGTCAATTCCTGATATCAACCGAGGAACTACTTAAAGTAAGTATCCATATCACATTGTCTTGGGCCTGTTCGTGTCCGGGGGTAGGAGAAGTGGTTGATGGCGACAGGAGTGTGGCTCCTCAATAGTGTGCTCCAAATTGGTTCAGGTTCAGTTTTCAGATAGGTGTGGGTGAAGGTATGGGTATGCAGGGATGGGTGTAGGTATAGGTTAGGACTGGATCGGAGTTGGTGTGGTTGGTACTGGAGGCTGGTGGTTGATTGATGGTTGGGATGGAGCCAACATCTTGTTCTTGACCGCATTTGGGTTAGTAGCAACAAGTAACATAGCTGGCTAGTAAAGGTCTTGGTGCCCCCTCAGTAACATACACCTTTTATTGTTACCAAGATCTTTTTGGTCAGGCTCACATCCAGATTAAGGTGTTTGGTTTTCCATTTGAATATTAAAAATCATTGTTGCAGAAAACGAGGAGCGATACATCAAAAAATTTGTATTGCTTTTCAAATTTGCCACTTTACCCATCAAAAAATTAGTTTTGAAAAGTTACTAACTCTATCAGTGGTGAGACAAATCAAAGCAGTAGCACATTGCTAGAATTGATTCATCCACCACGTTTAGGCGTATACAGTGTACAAAGATGGTGGACTAAATATATCTCCATTGGGGTGTGAATAAAACTTTTCATATATTGAGTATAGGGTGCGTCCGCCTTGTCAGTTGGTTACCAATATTTGGCCCATGAGACACGATTTTTGGTCTGACACAAGTGGGCTTTCATGTGGTTGCACAGGGGGAGTAGGCGTGTGATTGTGATCTCGAATTGACGCACTCAGTGATGTGGTTGTTCACTATGGTATCATTTGGTTGTGGGGAGGGTGGGGGGTTTTGATTTGGGTTGGGTGTAGCTGTGTGTGGTTGAAAGGTTGTTTTTTGGAGGGGCAATTTTTGTAGGACAGATATACTCTGTGTTTGTTTTTATGGTGTTGGGTTTTTTTGGAGCATATGTTTGTTCATCTACATTGGGGGAGGTGGCGGTGAGGGTGGGTTAGTTCTTTTCCGAGGGGGAGGTGGGCAATTCGGTTTGCTCAGGGGTTGGGTGTTGTTTTGGGGTGGTTGTTGCGGAGGTGGAGTGGGGGTTTGGTATGGCCTATTTGTATTCTTGTTTTCGGGGGTTTTGTGTTGGGGGTGGGGCGGGGGGTTGCTGGGTGGGGTGGGGGTTTAGGGGGTGTGTAGGTTCTAGTCTTTTAGTTGTGCTTGGTAGGGTTTTTTTCTTGGTTTTGTGATAGTTTGGGGGGTTTGGATATTTTCGGGTTTTTAGAGCTGACACCGGGTTTTTAGTGGGGGGGGGGGTTTGTTTTGGGGGTTTTGAAGTTGGATATCTTCGGGTTTCACTTATGGTGGGGGCTGTAAGTTATTTGCACAATTTTGGATTTGTGGTTTGGGGAGAGGATTCTTTTGTTGGGGGTTGGGGGGGGGGGGGGGGGGGGGTTTTAGTGGGGGGTTGGGGGGGATGGTGGGGGAAGTTGGGGTTTTGTTTTGATTGGTTAGTTTTGTGTGGGGGTCGTGGGACATTGTTGATTGTTTTGGACTTAGCAAACGTCCAAAACTGTTCAACGAATGTGGTCGAAACAACAGGACTTACAGTGAGTGGTTGTAAGCAAATTTAATATACGTATAGTATTAATCTCGTAAGAATTCTTTCCAAAATACTTCTCAACCAAGAGAAATATAAGGTAAAAATCTCACTAAAGAAAACACAATTTGTATATTTTTTATCCGGGAAGTACTTTTCCTCGGGTCGTGTCCCAACGAAATCGTGAATTGAGAATTTAGGAATAATTCGGATTCGAGTTAAGAATTATAAAGGATGTTTGAACTTTTGATTACACTACAAAATATAATAGCACAAACTAAAAACAATGAAATAGCACGAAATTTAAATGCACAAAACGTAAAAACGCGAGCTAAAATTGAAATTTAAAAACTAAGGCACAACTTTTAACAAATTTTATACCTAAAAATCACAAATTTAAAATGAAAATTTTAGGAAAAAGAATTAGAATTTTTTAACTATTTTTGAATTTTTTATGATTTTTCTAAGTTTAATGAATTAACTAAAAATTAACTTTTTCTAAAATTTAACACTAAAATTTTTCTTTTATTTTTCAAAAATACTAGATTTAAAAAGAAAATTATTGCAAAAAGAATTTTAATTTTTCAACTATTTTTCTATTTTTTATGATTTTTCTAAGAAAAGGATATTAACTAAAATCTATTTTAATTCCTAGAAAATACAATTTTAACTGGAAAAATTTAGAAAAATGGTTTTTATCTACTTTAAAGGTGCAGAAATTTAATGGAAACAAAAGCCCTAATTTTTATAAGCTAATTGTACACTAATTTTACCAATTAAAACTATAAACCCTATTTTAATAAAACTAATTTCTAAAATATAAAACTATTTTATTAATATAAGAAAGACAGGGTAGGAATTGACAGAAATGAAACTAAAGGGTAGGCGGGCGAACTATGGAAAATTTACACTTTAATAGAAACGGGTGCCCCTACACTATGAGAAAAGTACGAATTAGACCCTACGAATCTAGCTTATTTTTGGCTTATTAAAAATTGAGAATTAGCAAAAACTTAAAACTACAAACTTATAGATGAGCTTAACCTCTACAACTTTAATAAAGGCAACTTGAACTTTTATCTACTTAATAAGCTACAAAATAAGCATTTTGGTTTCTGTCACAGTAACTAAGGCTTTAAGGGCTTATTTAGTTTTTGGCTTATTATGAGCTTATTATTTGATGAAATTTAAGAACAAAAGAAGCTTATTGATGCTTAAGATGTGTATTAAAGGTATTTAAACTAACATTACCCTAGTGTTAACAAAATTTACAAGGAAATTAAACTGAAAAAGTGCAAGTTTTTCTTAAAACTGAAATAAGCTTTTTCTCTATTAAGCTAAGCTGCTTATTTCAAAACATTAACAGTTGAAACTCTAAAAATAAGCTAACCTAAAGATATTAAGCTAATCTAGATAAAAGGATTTTAACTGGTGCTACTAGAAATGGAAATTCACTTTGAAATAAGCTAAATTCTAAGTAACCTGTTATGCTACTTTTGCAGGAGAAATAAGCTAAGCTATGTTGCTTAAAATTGAAAACTAATTGGTGAAATTTATTAAACTAATAGAGTACTTATTAGGTTCTAACAGCTAGACCCTAGTTCATAACTATGAATGCTATAAGAATGCTCAAAGTTCACAAGCAATAGCAGTATAAACTGCTATTGCTGATGCAATTGGTAAAGATGTAGCTGGCAAAAGACTAAAATGCAGGCTAAAGTTGACACCTAAAAGACTCTTACACTAACTCAATCCATGTATGTAGTCCTATGTTGACTAAGTTTGTGCTCTAAACTTGTATTAAATCTCTATTCACTAAAAGTGCTTGATCACAAAATCTGTCCTGGTGCACAGGATGAATTATTAAACTCTAGACTATTGAACTTAACAATCTAACTCTTAAAAGCTGTTCTAAACTTAGTTTAATAACCTAACACAACTAAATGAATAGATTTGATATAGTAAAGTTGACTTAAAGAGTCAACTTAAGCCTAATCCAAACACTGCCTTAAACTAGCTGTCAAAACAAAGAAGCACTCAAATTTTATCTAAAAACTAAAACAGCTTAAACCTTATATCCACTTCTACTATATCTAAACTATCTTAGCTACTTAAGCTCTTAAACACCTAGCTTATGAGTGAAAACAAACTAGTTACTCTACTAGCCTTATTACACTACTTAGTTATGACAGAAAGTTAAAGTGAAACCTTACTTGTTTTAAAACTAAAATAGACTAAAACTAATACAACTTTGAGCTAAGTAAGCTAAATGAACAGGATTAACACATAAGAATTTAGAATAAGCAAATGTGAAATAAGCTATAAATGCTAAAAATGAGATTTAGAAAAAGTAACCTGAAATTTGAAGAGTCTTCACACTTAAGCTATCCAAGTGAAGTAGCTTAAGTGTTCCTAACTGGCTCCTTGCCTCTAAAACTCAATAAGCTAGATTTTAGCTTATTTACTACTTGAACTTTTAAATTTGAATCAAATGAACTCAAATGGACATGATTTGATGTAAAATGATTGTAAATGAGTAAATGAATGATTAAAACAGGTTTTTAAATGAATTTGAGCTTATGAACATGAATAAGCTCAAAAGAGCTTATTAAGAGCTTATTTGATGAAATCGACTTAAACTTGAACACAAATGATTAAGAAACGTGTAAACTGAATTGTATTACTGAATTGAAGAAGTACAAGAGTAAAGAACAACAGTACAAGAGCTTAAAGCTATTTAAAAACTTGAAAGAAAAAATTGCTTAAAATTGAAGGAAAATACAAAATGAAAATTAAAAACAGAAAAACAACATCCCCAAAAAGTGAGTCCTAAGCTGCTATTTATAGAGGAATGAAGAAGAGGAGGGAAGAATTCTTGAAGCTTCCATTATATCTTGGCCGTTGATCATTTTTGGACTAATTCTAGCCGTTGGATTGGGTTAGTGATGTGTCAGGACCAATAAGGTGATGACATGTGGACTAGGTGATGTGGAGGTGGGATTTATAACAGGGTAGAGAAGAGAAAAGGGAGCGGGGTTGGGTAATTCGCGAAGTGGGTTTGTGAGGGAAAAAAGGCGGGAAAAGTAGTTTGGGCGGTTGGAGTTGTTACAAAGCCGCGTTATTCTGTTTGAAAGTATAGGGATATTGCACTTTTGGTCCTTGTGATTGCCCCGCTCTTTTCTAGTGTAAAAGATAGTTTCAACATGACAACTTTGGCCCTTGTGTTTAATATTTCCCTTTTCTTCTTTAATAAACATCTTTCCACTTTTGCAACTTTAGACCTTGAAACTTAAAAACTCCAAATAAGCCCTTGAGACTTTGAAGACTTGTCATTCTTGGTCCTTTTGACTTTATCTTGGGTCTTTGTCTTTCTTTCTTGCTGTGTCGGGCTGATCCGGCTTTGATCTTTGGCTGTTTCTTCACTCTTGTTCTTGTCTCTTTCGTTCCTTGTCGGTTTTTGATCGTTTTTGCTTCTTTTTGTCCTTTTAATCCTTTCCTGCACAATTAGACACAAAAGCACACTTTTTCTATTCTTTATGGCTTATTACTGGCTTTTATTGGTCAAATCCCGGTAAATTAACATATACCATTTTTAGCAATTTATCAAAATTCCCCAAACTAAAGGATTGCCGTGTCCTCACGCAATGTTATGAAGTGTACACTTTGTAAACTAACAAGTTTCCAAAATGCCCTTGCTTTCACCTTTTATGAATCACCTTTTAAACAACTTTTACTTTTCTCAACATTTAATCTCATGGAAACACATTAATGGCAATCATTGCAAGTTTGCAACTTTTAGGCTCATTGAAATAGGCTACTCCCGATTAATAGAGCACAAAAGAGGAAAATTCGTCATCCTTGACTTTTCACTAGACTAAACAAAGCTATTAAACAAGATCATTGTCAATATAAGTCCAAATGATTAAGCTCTTATACTTACAACTTGTGAACTTTTCACTCCCAGGAATAAATTAATGATTAAGATGTGTGCACTCTTTTTAACTCAACCATAGATCAATTTATCTTCATAGTTGAAATTCATCTAAGCTTTACAAATAAGCCTTGTGAGCTTAAATGTTAATAACATAGATAAACCTCGACTCAAAGCTAAAAGAGATTAGGAAACAAAACTTATAAATTGATTTGAGAAAATGAAATTTTTAACCATTCTTTTATTTTTCAGTACTATAATTATATTCTTTTTTTGCCATAGAATGTTGTTTTCTAGGTTCGAACCCCTACTTAGGCCTTTCTCCCAAATAGGATATCGCATCAACAACCGGTGTTCTTAGTTCGAACCCCCACTCCGCTGCTAACGTTTGTGGGTTATCGCGACAACACCTTTTTCCTACAAAGCCTAGAATCCAAAGTCCCTTAGTTGCAATCACCCCCACACTACACACCCCCCCTCAACCTAGGCCATGCGTCCCAAGTGATGAATGGCCTACGAACCTTGAATCACGTAACATAGTTTTTTTTAATCCTTAGTTGCGACCCCATCCTAGTCTTTCTCTCGAACATGATACCCAACGATTAAAACTATATATAGCTTTTTTGTTATTCCTATTTTGCGAATGCTTCATTGGCACGAAAAATAATGCTTTTGCATTAGAAATGCCTTCATTGGCATTCTTTTTATAATTTAGTCTTTTTGATGAATGGAAAAATTCACTTTGAAAATCAACTATAATCTTGAAACAAAAATCATACTTACATATTAAAATGAATTCTTTTTTCAAAATGTAAAGACGTTTTCTAAAGACATTGGTTTGACTTAGTTTAATTAAAAAAGAGAACGTATGATTAAGTGTGATTAAGAGCTTTATGGAGTAAAAGACACAAATCATATCCACATAAGCTTTAGGTTTTCCAAATAAACCTGCTTAAACAAATACACTTATATTTTAACTACATCATCACTTGTTCTTCAACATTATTTAAAATCCAAAGCAATAGGATTTGTGAAAGCTTGGCCCTACAAAAGGTAGGTTAAAGAACTAGCTAGGGCATTTTCACCCGGTCAAGTCAAAATTAACTCCTATTTCTCACCAACGGACTACCAAAAAGTGGTGTTTTTTCCAAACTTAAGCTTCTTTTGAGCTTTTCTTGTAAGCAAAAATTTAAAATTTCTCACTTTTTCACAAAAAGGTAATTCAAAAAGATTCAAACAAGGTTGCGTGAAGTGCAAAGCGAATATTAGAAGATATTCCGCCCCCAAACTAAAATGAAACTTTGTCCTCAAAGTTTAAAAATAAGGGTCAAAAGGAATCTTTAACAAAAATTCTATGGTCATGCCAAAAGAATAGATGTTAGTTCGATAAAGACAAGGATAAGAGATTTCCCATTTTATGAAGAGAAGATTGGAGACCATCGATGGAAATTGTGGGAATTGCTTTGTCCTTCCACAATTTTGAACCATGAAGCTTCCAAAATCCGGAAAACCTAGACAAAAATCACAAACAACCAACAAGAGACGAAAAAGAACAAGCTTCCTCTTTTTTTTACATTGTTAGCTCAAAAATATCTCTAAAACGGCTTAGTTTTTGTTAACCGAGTACAAGCTATACTCGCCCCCGAATTAATTTGTCCTTGGGGAAACAAAGAAAATAGAAAGAAAATGAAAAAGAAAATAAAAGGATAAGCATGGGGTGCCTCCCACGAAGCGCTTGTTTATTATAGAGTCCCCTTCGCTTGACTCTTTCCCCAAACTAGGTTTTTATGGTGGATAATAGCAATGGTGAAGAAAATCTAAGAGGTGGAAACCTCCCCAAACTAAGGATGAAAGATATACCGTAGCATTTTTGATTCCGGGTTCAACAAACTTTTTAGAAAAGATTTTCAAGAGAGAAAATATGAACCCAGAAAATGCTTTGGTAACATTAAAGTCCATTAAGGGTGGGTGTGGTGGGTCAAAAACATTAAGAGTCAAAAGAGCTTTAGATGGTGCTAACTCTTTTGAACTCTTATCCTTAAAAGCATCATTATCAAAAATACCCGGATTAAAAACTTTATCTTCACTCCCCGTGGAGTAAGATACGGGTAAAACCTCGGGATAGGTGACAAATGGTAAAAATGTTCGGGTAGTGAATGTGAAGGAATCTTCCTCTTCATCTAAAACAACATTTTCACCTATACCCGGGTAAGAAAGTTCACTAGTGTTAATTTCATCAAAAACATTAACTTCAGCCATCACGGGCTCATCATCAAAAGTAAATGACTCATACTCGGAAAAAATCATCGAGTTATCAAGGGGTAAAGCATCAATAGAAGTAGTGTCCTCCCCTGAATCACGGTCACTCTCGATACCCCGTAGTATCGAGTTATCCGAAAAACTAGTCACATCCGCCTCCTCTAAAGGCAAATCAAGATCCACAACGGGGATAGTAGAGGAGGGGCACAATATAGGAGAAATCGGAATAGGAGGAGAGAGACTAAGAATGTTAATCTTTTCAATTAAAAGATAACTTTCGACTAATTTCTCCCGAAGAGAAATGTCAACGATCTTAGAAATGTCGAGATCAATCTCTCCTCCGTCTTCCTCAAAATCAACACAATCATAAAAATCGTCATCATAATCGTAATCTTCGTCGGTATCATTGTCATCGACACAAACTTCAACGATTTCCGGTGAAATCGGAGCAAGATGAGCAAGTCTACTCGTGGACTTCTCGTAATAGGAATCATCGATGTCGAACAAATTACACTCCCCCAAACTAAAGTCATCGGACTCACTTGGGTTTGAAACAAGGGTCTCAACACTAATCGTCTCCGTTTCCGGAGTAGTGTTAATATGCTCGTCTCCCATTATGAATGAATCCTTAGGCTCTACGTTTTGCGAAACGGGAATGTGAATCATATTCGGATGAACAGCAAAAAATCCCAAATCATCGTCATCATCGTCAATGATAATCTTCCGACTTCGAGCTCTAGCTTCAAATTCTCTAAGCTCTTTTGCTTCTTGTGTGATTTTCCGAATTTCAATGCTTAGACTATTGAATTTATCCTTAAGCTCATAAATCTTATCTTCACATTTTCTTCTATAATCAATATCGATCTCTTCCTTTTGATATTCTCTCATTCCTAAATCATTCATCCATTCTTTCATTTCTTCTAAACACTGCTGCTTCTGAATCTCCAAATCTTGGATTCTCATTTCTTGAGGAGATTGACTTTCATTTAAAGCTTGATTAGCTTTCTGAAGTCTCTCCTCAGCAAGCAGTCCCACAAGAGAATACATCTTCTCTTCTAGAACATTCTGGATTTGGTTAGCGTTTTTGCTTTTAGTGGATTGAAAATTTCAATTAAAATCTACTAGATTTGTAAATCCTTAAGAAGACTTTGCAACAATTCTTGCAAATACTCAGGTTGAGTTTGCTCTTCTTCCACAACTTGCTTAATCTTTAAAAATTTCTCCTCCGCAAGCAATAACTTGATGCCTCTTTTTCATTAAAGAGGTAAAGTGATCATAACTTCTTTTCAAGAAGTTTTGCATAGATTCTATAAGATCCGTTTGAGCATGTAGCATTTCCATACTTGCTACCGGAGGAGTCTGATAAACATCGGAAAACTGTGGGGGTTGAAATTGGTCAAAGCCAGAAGAATAAGAACTATAATACTCTTGGTTCATCGGCTGACATTGGTAAGTCTCATGAGGACCCCCACAGTTTTCACAACAAAAATATTGTTGTGGAAGAGTTTGTGAATCATGTAGTGGAAAAAACAATCAAAAATTTCGATTGAGCACGTTTCCAAACAGCTCAGAAATGATCGGATCTTTTGGTGGACAATTGTAACCGAAATGAGCACCTTTTCCACAAAATTCACAAATGCATTGTTGACAAAAAATCCCATTTAATGAATCACCGCACTCATAACAACAATCATGATCGATTTGTGGAGGGATCTTGTGAAATATTTCACACCGGGTCTTGATCAACAACGCTTGGCTCTCGAGGAGCATTAACAACGTTGGTATTGTCATTGGATGACTCTGAAGTATCTTGAAAATTTTGGAAAACTCCATTATCACACAATAATGCTAACAAATCTTTTTCAAATTTCATACGTAAATAGTACATCCAGACATACGACCATCACCGTGTTTTCCCACACACGCGCACAATGCTGAAAAGAGTCGGTTACGGAATAATGACTGTCATAGAATTTCCTATCGAACAACATTCTTTAGTGTACCAACTTCCACAAGTTGAACACTCTTTGATTGCATAACGGGATTTTGATCGATTAAGCGCCATAAGAATTAAACATTATCGAGGATAAAGAAAATGAGAATTAAACGAATAAGAGGAATAAGAAGAATATTTTTAGCTTTTCCGAATAATACATAAAAGAATTTGAGATTGAGAAGATTCTTTTTGGGAGAATTAAATTTTTTAGTATTTATTAGGAATGAAAACAAAAATTTAAAATATTTTTGGTAATCGCTTATTACAAGCTTCACGATAAGTCTCCAAGATTTACGCACAAGCGAGCGGAAAAGCTTAGCGAGCCGCAATGACTACTTAGAGAATAGCTATCACTTTTCCTTAAACTCACCTTATAGTTTGTAAACTTAAAGGTCCGTCGTACCTCGCAAGTACTTCACGATTTGTTTTGTTGTTTATTGGAATGGTTTAAGATGGATAGCTAGTATCCAAATGTTTATTAATATATTTTTTTTTAATAATTCGATAGGAATCGAATTAATGAACTTTTTATATTTTTATACAAAAATAGCAAAATAACTTCCAAAGGAAGGATCTTCGAAACTCTACTTCAACGAATATTCTTCAACAATCGTTCACGACTTCCCCCCGGACAACGCGCCAAAATTTGGTTGTAAGCAATTTAATATACGTATAGAAATAAACTCGTAGAATTTCCTTCCCAAAATACTTCTCAAACCAAGAGTAATCTTAAGGTAAAAGAATCTCACTAAAGAAAACACAATTAAGTATATTTTGAACTAAAACGTTTAAGAAAAACCTAAAAATTATGAAATTAAACTAGAAAACGAAGGCCCGAATCCCGAACAAAAGGGGGAAAACCTAAAAACTTTAAAAATAACCCTACGAAGAAATTTTTGCTTCTAAACTACTCTAGGGATCAAATAACGAAGAATGAAAAAGACTAGACCGAAAACGGAGTTCGTTTGACCCAAAAACGAGTCAAAACAAAATCCCGTACCCGGACCCGTTCTTTAAAAAAGGAAAAGTTATAAAAATGACCCTACGAAAAATTTTATATTTTTCCTACAAACTAGATGACAAAAGAAAATTTTCTAAAAAAGCAAAATATTTTTTTGATAATTTTTGTATTTTTTATGAATTAAATAAACTTTTATCTAAATTAAATTATAAAAAATATTAAATGATTACTAAAAATTCTGAAAAATTTACAAAAAATACTTTACTCTATAAAGTACCTACGAAAAATAAGAAACACCAATCAGCTTATGCAATAAGCCCGTAAATAAGCTGTACAGCTTATTTGGCTTAAAAGCCAAAACGTGCATAAATACCAAGTGCCCTTGAGTCTTTAACGAAAAAGACCCAAGGGCGCAGTGGTAAGAGTGGTGTTATAAAGGGGGTTTGTATCGAGAGGTCCCGGGTTCGAGTCTTGCTCACCCGGGCCTCTTGTCTTTCCCCCTTTTTTATTTTTTTGCAAACTCTAGGGTAGAACGTGTAAAAGACAAAAGTAAAGGGTAGGCGGGCAAAGATTTGGGAATTTACACTTCAGTTAAAACGGGTGCCCCTGAACTATGAAGAAATGACAAAATAGACCCTACGCTATTGGCTTAATCTTGGCTTATTGAAAAATGATTTTCAGCTAAAACTTAAAACTACAAACTTAAAGAACAGCTTATACTCTACAACATTAACAAAAGGACTTTCAACTTTTGACCACAGAATAAGCTAGAAAATAAGCCACTTAGATTCTGTCACAGAAACTAGCAGTTTGACAAGCTTTTTGGCTTTTGGCTTATATAGAGCTTATTACTAGGTGAAAATGAAAACTAAAAGAAGCTAATTGATGTTTAAGATGTGCAGTAAAAGTTTTTAAACTAAAATCACCCTAGTATTAACAGATTAAGCAAGAAAATTAAAATGAAAAAGTGCAAAGTTTGAATGAAACTGTTTTTGAGCTTTTTTCTAATAAGCTAACAAGCTTATTACTGAACCTTAGATGCTGAAATTTTGAATCTAAGCTATACTATGTTTATTAATCAAAACTAGATAAAAGGTTTCTAACAATCCCAACTAAAAATAAGAAATCAAGAGGTGTATTAAGCTACAACAGTTTGAAATGCTGTTGTTTGCTGATGCAGTGTGCAAGGAACAAGTGTATAGGATAAAACTCTACTTAAAACTGATTCAACTAACTCGTTACATGTACAACAATGCTTACTAACACTTAGTTACCTTCTCATTGCTTAAAATGAATTTGAATTCTAAAAACTCTTAACTCTTAAATTGCCCTGGTGCAAATGATAAGGTTTTAAAATCTAAACTTTGTAATTCAACAAACTAACCTCTAAAACCTGCTCAAAGCTTGCTAAACTACCCTAACACAACTGAATGAAAAGTTTTATATGAAAACTTTGACTTTAAAAGTCAAATACCTCTAATGCCAAACACTCCCTTATATAAAACTGTCAACTCCAAATGCATTTAAAAACTATTTCAAAGCTTAAACTATTAAAACCTTTTATCTACACTTACTGAAATAAACCTACTTAAGCTAAGTGAGCTCTAAAAGTCCTAGCTTATTAATAGGAAATGAGCACTTACTCTACTAGCTTATACCACTTTTTATGACAGTATTTAAGAACTGAAAACTAGAAATGAACATAACTAGAACAGCTTAAGGCTAAAACTCCTAGAGGCTAATGAAGTTAAATGAGACAGGATTAACATGAAAATTTAAAAGAATTAAGCAAGTTGAAATAAGCTATGAATTGGCTAGAATGAAATGTAGAAAGGTAAACCTGAATTTTGAAGATTCTTCTTCACCTAGACATCCAAGTGTAGAGTCTAGGTGATCCTAAATGGCACCTTGCCTCTAAACCAGCTTAATAAGCTAAATGAGCTTATAAGAGCTTATTACTCCTTAATCTTCCACAATGAGCTTAATTCGAATTTAAATGAACACTTTTAAACTAAATGAGCTAAAAAACAGTATTTAAAAGCTTTTACAAAGTTTTAAACTAAATTTGAGCTTATTAACAAGAATAAGCTCAAAAGAGCTTATTTAGAGCTTATTTGATGAAAATCACTTCAAATTGAAATAAGAGAACACAAGAAGCTTGTAAACTGATTGTTATTGCTAAATTGATGAAGTACAAGAGGAAAGAACAACAGTACAAGAGCTTAAAAAAACTTGAAAGTAAAATGCTTAATATTGAAGGAAAATACAAAACTAAAAATTAAAACAAAGACAACTAACTACTTCCTTTTCTTCTGTCTTCTTCTTCTTTTATAAGCTTTTCTGTGTTTGTTGTGTGAGAGGGGGAAAACAAACAATCTTGGCCCTTCAATTTCTTCAAAAAGCAAGCTCGGTCGTCGATATGAGCCTAGGGGGATGTGAGATTGCCAAATGGGATTAGGGTTTAAGTGGGGGAGGGGGAAATGGTTTGTCCATGGTGTGGTTTAGGTTGCAGGGTAAAAGAGGTGAAGTTACCCCGTGATTTTGTCCTGGGTTTTGGGTTTTTAAAAATGGCGGGAAAAAAAGGTTGTTATAAAAGGAGAGTGACAGGGTGTGGGTTTGAGATATTGGCACAAATGGTCCTTGATGGTGTATGTGGTTATTGCACCCACCGTCCTTGTTGTTTAAAACTTTTGGGGACTTGGCAAAACAAGTCCCCAAGAGTTATATAACTCTTTGCAATATTAGTCCTTGGAAGATACAATTCTTTGGACTTGGCAGAACAAGTCCTTAGAGTATAACTTTGCAAGAATGACAGTTTAGCCCTTCTTTTCTTTTCTCCTCTTTTCACTTATAAATATAAGTTTAGGGGTTTGGCAATTTCAACCCTTAAACTTATATCTCTTGGTTTGATGACTTTTGGATTTGTCGGGGTTGACTTGGGTTGACTTTGACTTTGACCAATTGACTTTTCTGTTGACTTTTTGACTTGATTGACTTTTCGGCTTTGATTTGGCTTTGTCTTTCACAGTCTTTTCCATTCCGAGTCCGGTTTTGTCGTTTTGGCTTTGTTTTTCGTCCTTTTCTTAGTTATCCGTTCCTGCACAA
>BQNB010082178.1:0-29403 GCA_026074375.1 Tanacetum coccineum | reverse complement strand
TCCCTTTTGAATGATGGCCTTTGATTATTATTAACTTACATATGTATGTATACTCGTCATTGTACTTGTGTATATTGATATGACTTTATTTTGTAAGGAGCGTATAGATGCATCCTAGGAGCGTAAGGAGCGTATCGATATGACTTTATTTTGTTTTGTTCAGTTCTGGTGAATGGTTGTGTGTGTGCTATACACCCCATATCACATTTGGTACATCAGGAGTTGCAAATCCTGTGTCAACTTATTATGTGGCTATATGATTATATCTGTTTAGGGTCTATTCATGTATCATGTTTAGACATTTATCTGAGCTCATGGGCATTCCTTTGTTGTTCTTGATTCTTATTCATTTGATTCGTATTTTGCA
Organism: Tanacetum coccineum; assembly: GCA_026074375.1. Lineage (NCBI taxonomy): Eukaryota > Viridiplantae > Streptophyta > Magnoliopsida > Asterales > Asteraceae > Tanacetum > Tanacetum coccineum. Next base: position 29,036 of record BQNB010082178.1, on the reverse strand, counting down.
TGATGTTTGTTTAGCAGGTTCTCATGATTCGTTTCATTCATTGAGCGTTAGGTTAGCCGCATTTTCTTTTCCTGCGGCAGGTAATAAGCGAGAAGTTGGGATTTGAGTGTTGAGAGTAGGAAGCTTCTAGAGGACCGACCCTTGATAGATTTCCTTTGTTTGGATTTATGTTTAAGACTTATTTCGTTTGAAGATCTTTTTTCATTTAGACTTTGTTAGAATTTTAATACTTTTGGAAGTCATTTTGTTTCATGACTTGGTATTTCTATTTAATAAAGTCTTCCTCTTGCGTTTATGTGTTCTGATATGACACCATAATGTGACTCTTGGTCTCTTTATCAGAGCGAGATGTTACATTAAATATGATTAAATGCTGGTTTGTTTATTTAGTGCAATGATTACTTATCTCGAAGCGGCATATCATTCTTAAGACTAAGGCGTTACTTCTTCCTAATACCTAGACACGTAGAATTCTCTCACAATTAAACACATCCGCATAAAGCATCCTTATTTATGGATTATAATCTATCTTAGGTATTAAAGCATTAGTGATCTTGTTTAACCCTAGCTCATAGAGACTTTACCCACTTACTACTTAATGGCGATTCATACACTAGTAGTCTATTAACCAAGTCTTTACCAATTAACTGAGAACGTACTCGTTGATACCAAGGTCACCTTATGGTTTAACTAAGCTCACAATCTAAGGTCAAAGATAGGTCATTAATTATGATCCTATGATTCTAGATGTATAAATCACTATATGGAGAGCTATCCCGGCATCTAGATTACATGGTTCGTATCACTAGATCCAGTTAAATGATAGGCCGCATACTTAAGCACGTAAACAAGTATAAATTGATAAACATAAATAAGAAATTTAACCATAAAATAAGAAATCGAGATAAACAAAGCAAACATTAAGATCTTTATAATAATGGATAATACACAAAGGTATTAGCCTTCAAATGTCATAATTAATACAAAAGTAATTATTTAGCCAAGGTAAACTAACCAAGTTAACGAATGATACCAAAAACTGAAAGATTACGAAAGTATAAGAAATTACACGTTGTCTCCTATGAAATTAATTGCGTTGCTCGACCTCTTCTACTCTTTTTCTCCTCTGAAAATTAACTTTTATGGTTTAGGTATCGAGAATATGATTTAGCACACCTAAAACTCGTTTTTTAGATTTCTATTTATAGGGTCTAGAATCTGGTCGATACGGCGTATCAGGGATTTCTTAAAGTAGGGACCACGTTTGATATTTTCTAGAATATTTTATTTCTATATAGCTTGAATACGGCGTATTTCCTTTCCTGGATACGGCGTATTGGATCTTGTTTCCTTCGTGGTCTTTGGTGAGTGCAGGCACAGATACACTGTATCTTCTTTGTTGGATACGGCGTATTGGTCGTCAAAACAGTAATCTTCACAATATCTTTGTTTAAGCTCCAGAATGCATGCCTTTTAGTTAACTTTCACCAAGTACTCCATAATTACTGCAATCCTCAAATACAAATGATTTGTTGGGATTAAAAGCCTTTTTAATGCTGCTAGTATTACTGATGCTCTTATTGATGTTAATGCTGCTCAGTTAAAGTTAGTGCTGCTGGAGAATTTTAATAAAAATTATTCTAAGTGTTTAAGACTGCTGGTGAAGTTACAACTGATAGTACAAAGTTACTACTGCTAGTGGAAGTTAAGACTGCTCAGAGACTTAGAAAAAAAACTGCTAAGTAGGTACTACTGCTAGTACAAAAGTTATTACTGTTAGTACAAACTTAATGCTGCTGAAAGAGTTAATGCTGCTAGTAAAGAAGTTAGTACTGCTGAGTTAGTTAGTACTGCTTATGTGATTTATTTGAGATATTTTGGTATAAGATATGTATAAGTTATTTGTTTAGAAGATTATGATTACTTAGGAAAGTATTGTAAGCCGTTTAGGACTCCTTGGTGTATAAAAGGAGGTCATAGGGCATAGAAATTGATGTACCAAAAAAACGAGTCATTCATAGAATTATCATAGCTTCAAGGTCTTTGTAACCCAAATACTTTGAGAGTATTCGTATTATTAATATTGGAGCTTTTGTTTTGTTGAGTTATATGTTCATTGTGTTTACTGTTTTATTGATAATTCTTCTTAATATTAAAGATTAGATTCCGCATAATCTTTAATACATTCAAAAAAAGTTTCTACTATAGTTGTGTTAGATTGATCTAATATAAAATCTAACACAACTTTATACAAGCTTAAGGAATTCGATCTATTGAAGTGGGATCAACACGATTAAGTAACAATTCTTTGCAATAATTATACAAAATGGGTTAATTACATAGGGATAAATGATGCTATAAAATAAACGTTATTTGATGTCATCATATGGAACCCGACTGAAATTCCCCATCTGAACGGTATTGTAAAAGAATCCTAATCTGGGGAAGAGTCTAGCTAATGACTCATTAATAAATTAAGCTCTTCTTGGGAGGCAACCCGAGCTTTTAATTCTTTGTTTTTTTTAATTTATGTTATGAATAAATATGTACACCCTTTACAAAAGTTGTTTTTCAAACTTAAAAAATCGTAAGTGTGGGGGTGTTACATGCTCGTAATGTTTAATATATTATTGTTTGTAGTATGTTTGTTTGTTTTGTTTTTGTTTGAATAAACTGCAGCAGGTGATAAAAGAGGATGCTTGGAGGTGAAATCGATTGATCGCACACGTTTATGCTAGCATTTGCGTAGCATCTATCATATGGAGCTCAATTGCGATTTCTCATGCCTGGATGTCTAGTTTTCTCTTACTCTTATCTCCCTATTTTCACTTTGATTCATTTTGTAGCATTGAGGGCAATGTTAAACTTAAATGTGGGGGAGGTAAATAGGAGAAACGTGGCCGGTTTTAACACTTCCAATTTTTGGGCTATTTTAAAATTTTTTATGTAAACTTGTTTGCCCTTGTGATCTAGTTGTTTTCAGGTTTTTAGGTTAATATATTAGAATAACTGGATCAATCTACCGGTGAAATATTGTAATTTTGAAAAACTTGAGATGTGTCCTGGTTAATATTGCAATCCATTCTAGGATCGATAACATTTGCTAGCGCATATTATAGCCCTTTCCACTACATTGTAAGGATTTGAGCCTAATTTATATATAGCATACATCTTTTATGCTTAATTTTTTTGCTATGAGTGTGCCGATGATTTTATTTATTCTAGAACTTATGCTTGTAAATCATTATGATGCCATAGTGAGATCACACTCGTGTGATATAAGTGTATATGCGTGATAAAGAGACAACTTAGGATTTAACCCAAATACCCTTTTATGTTTTCATCTTTATATTAGCTAGCTACACTTATTAGCTAACCACCCCATATTAACCCTTTTGTTAGCCCTCACTTTTAGTTCTAGATACCCTTAGAACAATCTTCCGAGCCATTCTTGTCATTTTTGTTACATCTATTAAAAAAGCAAAAAAATATTTTACACTTTAAATCTTAGTCTAACCCCTTGTCAAAGTCTAAATGGTGGGTTGCTAGTTGCTTGGCATGTTGGATAGTTTTTTATGGTTAGTGGTTATGCCACACTTCGCCATTTGTGTGTGCCATTCCGACAAAGACGAAGGATGCATACTTCTTATTTGTATTTTTTGTGGTGTATGTTTATACGAAGTGTGGGGGAGATGTGATGTGAAAAAAAAGAGGATGAAAAAAAAATAAAAAAAAAGAATAAGTCATCGAGAAAAAAAAAGAAAAAAAAGTGATGACAATTATAGCCAATGTGCTATATATTACTTATGAAGATGAAGGAAGATGAAGTAATTGAGATACCTATGGTGGTGTCCTTTTGTTCAGAAACCTTATCAAATAACTGGGCTCTTAACCGTATTATGTAATTTTTCTTGTAAAGAGTCAATTATTGTTTTGGTTTGAGTTCGTGTTACATTGATAAAGTCAAACAGGTTCTTGTATGTAGTCTTAAGATGAGCATTTTCTTTGGCATAATTCAAAACTTGAGACTCTAACTCCACGTTCTCATTTTCGTATTTCTGAGACAAAAGATCAAGGGTATCTGATATACATGGAGTATCCTCACTTTTACCCTTGAGATCTCCCAACTAAGCTTGCAACCGTTCAATCTTTTGTTGCATGTCTTTATAAGCTTTATCGTATGAAATTTTGTCATATTTGCTTTCTTCACATTTTTTGTACCAAGCATTCCAACATTTAGCATATTCATTTTCCTTTTTAATGATACAATTTTCAAATCGTTCTTTCGTACATTCAAGCTCAGTCTGGAGATCGGATGTATCAACAACAGTTGGATTTTGCATAATAAATATAATATCCTTACTGACAACTACTCTCAAAAGACGCTCAATTTCAATTCCAAATCCTTATGCTTAGCAAGAGATTCATCAGCTTCATTTGCAAGTGATTTGAAGTCTCGAACAAATTTAGCTACTTTCTTCAAAAATTGTATTTCAAAATTTTAAACTCTAGCATCAACTTGGTTAACGATAGGGTAAATTTCATATTTTACAATTTTAAGAAGCTCTTGATGAACAAAAGACGACCAATTATGTATATCTAAAGTCATTTTTTGTTTGACAACACGTTGAAGAGTCACAATGGTGCTTTTTACCTCATTTAGAAATTTTCGTGCAACACTTGGAGAAGTATCATCTAAAAACTCTTCATTTGGTATTAAAATTGATTTGGAAACACTAGCCATTTTTAAAGTAGTTGAAAATTACAACTCTTCATGTGACTTGGACTTTTGAGAAACAAAAACCTCTGAAAGATGATTAATCTTTGCATAATTTGCCGGTTTTATTTCTTTGTTCAATTGTTTCATTTTTAAGCGACTCTCTTGAGCAAGTTGCAATGTCTCATCCGAATCATACACAATAGGAGGATCATGATTTTCTAATAATACTTTTCCATTATACAAACTTTGTTGTTTCTGCTGAGCTTGCTTGAGATAAAAAGGATTTTGATAACCCAAAGCCATTTTCTGTTCAGTGTGGTAAAATGAGTCTGGCTTAGGTGAACTGTGCATCGTTTGAATTAATTAACCCGTTTTGACCAAAATGTTATCTAGTTTCTTTATCTAACACAAGTTCATTTGTTAACAAGAATTCTTTCATTGCGTATTTTGAAATTAGACTTCAACTTTTTCTTTTCTTCCTTAAGAAAGGAAACAATTGACTTTTCTTTTGAAAGTTGGTTATTTAAATTTGCAATTTTCTCATTCAAAGTCGTTATCGTTTTAGCAAACTTAAGTGAAGTACATTTATCTTTTTACTAAGACATTGCTCTTGATAATTAGACTTTTGATAACACCTTTCAAGTTAATCATATTTTTCTTGATTAATTTCAAAACAATTTTCTTGATTTTTATATCTATTCAACATTTGTTTCTTTCATTTGCGGATTCCGGTTTAACTTTCTCAACTTCAATTGCCAAATTATTATATAATGATTCAAAATAAGCACATGTTTCCTCAACAGTTGCAGGATGTTGTTCTACTGTTCCTCTATTATGTTCCACACTAGATTGCATGGAGATAACATTACTGTTATTTTGTTGAATCATATGTGGCTCAGTAATGGGATTGAGTAGTTCAGTATACTGCTCTTCTTGAGTAAACATATTAAATATACCATTATCATAACAATTTGTATCATGATGTACTTTAGCTGATCCATCTGAATCATAAACCAGAGCGTTGTCAGTTTGAATACCCGATGTCGATCCTTGCTGCAAATTATCCTTTAAAGTGTAGTTCATAGTTACTTCCTCAATCTTATCATAGGCACCTGCAGCAGCCATGAAATCAAATTCTTCATAAATGAGTTGGATCCTTGCTTCTTCCTTTTGAGCAATCTGCAGCTGTGTCTGAAGATAAACAACATCCCTTTTCCTTGGCTTTACTGTATAGTTCCTAGCATAATGATCCACTGCTTGACAGTTGTAACACCTTATCTGATTTTCATTGTTCCCATTACCATTACTCTCAACCCGTGCTACTGTAACATTTCCATTCCCATTCTGATTTGCACTCCCTGGGACAACACTAAGCCCATTCTAATTTCCAACATTTTGAACACCCAAATTCTGAACTGCATTTAAAACAACCTGATTCCTGACATTCTTTACTGCATTATACCTATTTTGAATCCTTGAATTCGGTCTAAACTAGTTCCCAACATTATCTTCAACCATTAGCATATGTCTGTCTTGTTCTATATTTATACCCGGTTGTGCAATCTGCATGTTGTGAGGGTTTGATGAACTTCTTTGGTTGTTGTTTGTTGGAGTGGTATCGTTTAGAGTAAATTCCTTAGCCATGAGTACAAGTGCCATGTCTATTGCAGTTGTAGGATTTTAGATATCTTCAAGATTTTGCATTGGTTATTGGATGTAGTTTGTGTTGATTAGAGGTTGTTGGGCATAGTTGTTATTGGGTTATGGGTGTTGCGTGCAGGTAATGTGTGATGGTTGATCTAGGTGAGACGGAGTCTGAGTGTTTGCCATTAATACCAAAGGACCATGTGTGTTTGCAAGTCGTTCTGCTCTAATAGCATAGATGTCTCTTTGATTCGATATTGCAAAATTGATGTGAAATGATATACTAAGATTGTTTTAGTGATTAGTAATTATGAGATGTTCTTGATTTAGATTAAGTCCCTTGAAAGTACAATATAAATCCCATATTGTCCTGAGATTTTACAAAACTTGATTAAACCGAGACAATAATTAAATATTTCGCGAGATTTTACAAATCAACGAAGAAACCATGAAATAATGATTTTTTGTTATTGAAAAATTCAGTGGTATGTTCCTCCCAATAAAAAAACCGTGTATGTTTCTCCTAATGAAAGTGGTATATTCCTCCCAATGAAAAAACAGTGTATGTTTCTCCTAATGAAAGTGGTATATTCCTCTCAATGAAAAAACAGTCTACGTTTCTCCTAATGAAAAGTGTAATGTTTCCTCCTAATGAAAAAAATAGTGTATGTTTCACCTAATTTAGAAGTGGTAAAATCGCCTAGGTAAAATGCAGTGTATAAGTCACCTAGAAGTGACGAATATTTTGCATATAAGGAGATGTATACATCACCAAACAAATGGGATGTTTCGCCTAGTGCAATATGTATGTTTTGCCTAGTGCAACACGTATGTTTCGCCTAGTAAAAAACTGTATAAATCACCTGATGGTATAAATCACCCCTTCAAGTGTATAAATCGCCACCTTTAAACTTTTCCCGAAAAACAACTTTTAGAACACCTAAAAGACATACTTTTTAACGTTTTTGGATGATTTCTTTTGCAAAACTCAGTATAACTAAGATACTCTTAACATAAAAACACAAACATTATGGTTTTTAACACCAAAAAAGTTTCCACTTTTTTGTTTCGCGTATTATAACAAAAACGCACCTTTTTTGAAGTTTTTGATCAAAAAAACTCATACGAATCACTAAACACTCCTTGGCTCTTGATACCAAATATTAGAATATAGCATATCCACATCAAATACACAAAAACACAAAATCTTAGAGACAGAGAGAGTTAGAGAGGGAAAGAGGGAAAGAAAGAAAATGGGAGGCTTCACTAATAGTAAAATAAGAACCAACACCCTCCTAACATGCTAGGAGGGTAGTATCTATAGTACAAGGAGTATGGACTCCCTATTTGAGACGTGTAGGCTTCTTGGGCCAAACAAATGGCCTTTAGCATGACACCTAGGCCATTTGTTTTTAAGCTTAGTGTTTTAATGGTTAAACTTTATTACTTTTGTTGGTTTAATTTGATATTTAGTTTTTTCTGGTGAATTTTAAGTAGTTCATGTTTTGAGTGTAGCAAAATAATTAGGTTAAACCAGTGTGAAATAATTATTAAATTGTAGTTTGATAAACTATATGCATATGATGATTTATAATTTGGGGTTTATTTTTGATATGGTGATGTGTTTTTGTTCTGATGACGAGTGTTATCTACCCATTTAGATTATTAGGGGATTTTATGGATTATGGAAAATTTAGGGAAAAGTAATAACTTCATTGATTTTATAAATTTAGGTACCCAAAGTAATCGGAATGACCTGATTTTGTGGTGGTCAAAAATGTAAAAATTAAATGTTTTTTTGTGTGTATTGGTGGTTGAAGATGATGATATTTGCATAGTAAGTTTATCCTTTTGGTTTACACCGACACAAGTTACTTTCAGTTTTAATGATTTGAATGAAATATGTATTAAATTTTGTTTCCCATTGAAAACTTAGATGAAAACTCTTTTGGTTTATACCAACACAAGTTACTTTCAGTTTTTATGATTTGAATGTAACGCGTATGAAATTTCATTGCCTATTAATTTGAGTTTTAATTTTGATTGTAATTTAAAGCTAATGCAGTTTCAAGAAGTAGGATTCAAGTGAGGGGATATTTGATGACATCAAATAACATCACTTTTATATCATCATTTATCCCATGTAAATAACCCATTTTGTATAATTATTGCAAGAATTGTTACTTAATCGTTTGTTTTTTAGAATTGTAGTAATAATGGAGTACTTGGTGAAGATTAGAAAAAAGGCACACATTCTGGAGCTTAAACGAAGACATTTGAAGATTATTGTTCTGACATCCTATACGCCGTATCCATCAAGGAAGATACGACGTATCTGTGCCTGCACTTTACAAGAAACTATGAAGATACAAAGTCCAATACGCCGTATCCAGGAGAACTCTATACGCCATATTTAATATAAAGTAATAAAATATTCTGGAAGATATCGAATGTGCTCCCTACTATAAGAAACCCCCCGATACGCCACATCCATCTCTCTCGATACACTGTATCGACCAAATTCCAGATAGTATAAATAGAAAACCTAAAAACCAGTTTTTAGTGTGCTTGATCATATTTTTGATACCTTAACTACAAAAGTTGGTTTTCAGAAGACAAAAAGAGCTGAAGAAGTCAATCAAAGCTATTAATTCCATAGGAAACACCTTGTAATCTCATATACTCTAGTAATCGTTTGATTTTTAGTATCATTTGTTTAACTCGGTTAGTTTACCTTGGTTGGATTATTACTTTTGTATTGATTATGATGATTAAGGGCTAATACCCTTGGATATTAGCCATGATTATAAAGATTTAAATGTTTGGTTTGTTTATATCGAATGCTTTATTTATCGTTGATTGCTTGTTTATGTTTATCAATTTATACTTGTATACATGATTTTGTATGCGACCTATCATTCAACTGGATCTAGTGAGACCGACCAAGTTAGCTAGATGCCAGGATGGCTCTCCATATAGTGATATATTATCTAGATTAATAAGACAACAATTAATGCCCTATCTTTACCTTTGGGATATGTGAACAAGTTAGACTAGCAGGTGACATAGGATCAACAAATAACGTACTGATTCTTTTGGTAAAGACTTGGATAGTGGACTACTAGAATATAAATTACCATTAAGCAGTAAGTGGGTGTAGAATATCTTAACACATATAGATGATGGATTTGTTTAGGGTTTTTAGAGAGAGAAAGAGGTGGTTGGATGAACCCTTAGAAAGAAAAACAAAGAAAGAACTATTAGATTAACTATGTAAGAAAAATGAACAACCAACACCCTCTCCATGTGTGAAGAGGGTATAAATACTCCTAGCTATGGCTGACCATGGGCTTAATCATGGGCTTTGGATGATCTTTTGGCCCGGTTAGCTTACTAACTTTACATATGATTACTCTACGAGCTACGACTAGCTATATTGGAAGTGACCGATACTTTTTGTATTCCTAACAATATCCCCCTAAGGGAGGTCACTCTAATTTACAAAAACTTAAACCTAGCATACCGTGCTTTGACTTTAGTCTTGAGCTCTTAGTCTTTAACTTCAATCTTTAACTTGTGAAATGTTGTAGTGATCTTTGACTTTAGGCTTTAACTTGATATGAATGTGATCTTGAACTTCTTGAGATCATCAAACAAGCATAATTCCTTTACATCGTCTTGCAATCTTGCCATCTTGTGATCTTGTAAATTTGGACTGACATGCTCATACCTTTCTTGATTTGATAACTTGAAAGCTTTAATGGTTCATCTTTCTTGAAGTTCTTTAACTTTAACACTTCATCGCTTCAAGAAGGACGTACGGTATTAGAGTAACGGAAGTCTTGAAACATGTACTTGAACTTTCATGATGTCTTTAAAAAATGTCGGTCGAGTATGAGCATGTGGCTATGAATATTTGAGTCTGCTGGAACCAGGTACCTCCACGTCCATCTTTATATATTCCTGAAATAAAACAGTTAGCAATAAATATGGGGGACGAATATGGCTTTGTCATTCGCCCGTGTTTGGTTGGAGTAACCTTCAAATCTATGAGGATCGACCTGTGATCAGGTAGATTCAATTTAAGAAGAATCTCCTTGACAGGATTTCCAGTTGAAGTATTGAATCTTTCTAACACATATATATTAGATTCCTAGTACTCAGCATGTTCTCTTTACCGAAACATTTCAAAGCAGACAACACGGTAAGAGTGAACCAGCGAGTTACTATCTCACCGATTGTAAATAAAAACTTGATTTGTGGTATGTGCTTAAATACACATACCTTTTACCTTTAAAAACGAGCTGAAATAACCAAAAACGGACTTAAAATGCCAAAAACGGAATTAAATGCCTCCAAAGAGTACGCTTGTTTTTGATAAATGTATTGTGCAAGGATCGGAATATAACCAAGAAAAAGACGAAAAAAACAAAGACCAAAAAACAAAAACTCCGGACGCGGAAATGGAATAGCTGTGAAGGACAAGCCAAAGCAATGCCAAGATCAGGTAAAAGTCAATGTCAAAGTCACACTCAACATAAATTAACAGTCAAAACCGCGTAAAGCCGTAATTGAAGAATACTATTGGTTGCAAATCTCAAACCCATCTGGTTGGGACCGGGAGGGAAACGGGTAAAAGCACAAATGTATATTAATGAAGACTGTGAAGACCAAATGGGCTACCTCAATCATGACAACAGCCCATTTTGTGTGCATTACTTGACAGAGATATGAAGACTTTGAAGACCCGATCCTAGCCCTTTGGAACAAGACCATTCTCAGCAATTGACACACCAAACCCACCCCAAACCTTATTATGGGCCTTCAATAACCCAATATCTTAATGCCTAAAACCATATTGGGCCCAGACTCAATCAATTGGGCCCAATACAAGACCACAAACCTTATGGGCCCAAATAAACCCAATTGGGCCCATTATCACAAACCCAAGCCCATACTGGGCACCAAAACAACATTTTTTAAAACTACTAGGGACTAAAATTGTCAATTTTAAAAAGGTTTGTAATAAGAAAAGTGTTTTAAAATAGTGGACTGAATTTGCAATTTTACAAATTGATTTCTCCTTGATAAAGGCAAGGGCTGAAACTGGCCAATCCACAAACCTTCTATATCATTTGGTTCAATAAACACATGGGCTGTTTATGCCAATTCCCTAAAATACGTTTATATCTAAAAGAATAGAAACAAAAGAAATGTAAAAGTGCTGAAAGTTCAGGGGTCTCTTTTTGGGCTTTTGAATCCTGGTAGTACCTGCCACAGACAATAATCGGCTATCTTCCCCAACGTTTCACGCACAAACCTACACATAAACCTCCAAATCCACAGTACCAGCTCTACACCTTTAACACACACTCGTTTACCCAGTCCCAATTAAACCCACAACCCACTAACTATTAAAAACTTGCAATGTTGGCAATCTCACCATAGCCCCAGAGCAAAATCCAATGGCGGATTGTGATACAAAAAAGAAAAAAGAAACACAAAAGAAATGGAGGGCTAGGATTTGTTGCTGAGCTTCACCTCACACAAGAAACACAAAGAGAAGAAGAGAAGGCTTATATAAATTGAAGAAAACCAAAGCCGAACGACACCTTAGTTTTAGTTTAGCTTTTCTTAATTAATTTTTAATCCACTTGTAATTTAAGTTTCCAGCTTGCTTTTTAAGTGTAATGTTACTGTTTTAAAAGTTTAATTCAAGTTTTAAAGTTGATACTAAGTTTCTTGTGATTTTCAATATTATTCGTCTTTTAAATTCTTTGTTAATCTTGAGAAAATTGTAGTTACTTGTTTCTTTTTAACTATACTGTCACTAACATCAAGTTACCTTAATTATTTTTAAGTATAATCAAGTTAAAAAGTCATTCGGCTTATTTAAGGGGGTGTTTGGGAAAACCTCAAAATGGGTCAGTTTGGGTATGGAATGGGTCACAAGCACTCAGCCATTTTAGGCTGAGTGTGTGGGTTTAATTAAGCTAAAAAGAACCACAGATTTTAGTAAAAAAAATTGGTTTTTAAAGTCTCTTAAGTTTTGTCAAAAATTTGGTAAGAAAAAGCTCCCAACCCACTTAAGCTGCTTAGACAGCTTAAGCAGCTCATTTTTGAGCTTATTGTAGTCACAAAAGGGCCCCTTTAAAAGCCATGTTTTCTGTCCCTTTTACTTTGACCAAGTTTAAGTCAAATTTGGCTTTGCATTTTTTTTAGAACCCTCAAATTCAAGCCACAATTTCAGCAGCTTATAAAACCCAATTATCACATGATTTTATAAAAGTTTTAAAAGCTCATCTTTTGGGAAATAAGTTCTTCCCTATGGCCTATTAAACAGTTTACACACTTTATATCATTTTAAAGCTCATTTGAATCTTATTAAGATAAGCTCAACAAGCCCTTAAAAAAAAAAAAAAAGGCTGTGTTTGTTTCTCCCCTGGTGCTGAAACCAATTTTCAGCACCCTTTATCTAGCTTATTTTGCATTAGGCTCCTAGAACTTTTTGCTTTTTAGTGTAGCCTATAAGTAGTCCTTTAAGCTCCCAACATTATTCAGCTTATTTCCCTTTTTAGCTTAGCTCATTCTAGGTTTAAAGTAGCACCTTTTTCTGTTTTATATAAAAACTGTCACATAGCTTAATTGCTTATCAGCTTATTTTAGGGCTTAATCTAGGTTTTCCCTAGCTTATTTTAGGTCTCCCTTGGCCTTATTAGCTTATTCCCATAGCCTTAGCTTAATTTGTGTCTTTAAGCCAAAAAGAAAAAGCAAAAAAGCCAAATAAGGCTTATTAAGTTTCTGTCCAAATTAAGCTTATTTCCTAGCTTATTCTTTTGTCAAAAGCCCAAAGTGCTTTCATTAAAATTATAGAGATTAAGCTCTTTTATAAGTTTGTAGTTTTAAGGTTTTGCTAATTCTCAATTTTTAAATAAGCCAAAAAAATAAGCTTGGATCGTAGGGTCTATTGTGTATTTTTCCCAAAGTTCAGGGGTACCCGTTTGCACTATGGTGTAAATTCACCATACTTTACCCGCCTACCCTCTAGTTTAGTTCTCTACACTTTCTACCCTAGACTTTTAGAAAAATAAAAAAAGGGGAAAGACAAGAGGTCCTGTGAGCAAGACTCGAACCCGATACCTCCGAGTACAACCCACCCTTTTATAACACCTCATACCACTGGCGCCCTTGGGCTTTTCGTTAAAGACACAGGGCATTGCTATTTAAGGTCGTTTTTAGCTTATAAGCTTATAAGCTGTTAAGCTTGTTTTCGGGCTTATTTCCATAGCTTATTTGTGTCTCTTATTTTTCGTAGGACTATTTCAGTGTAAAGTATTTTGTGTAAATTTTTCAGAATTTTTTGTAAACGTTTGAATATTTTATTTTCAATTTAATTTAGTTAAAAGTTTTATTTAATTCATAAAAAATAAAAAAATCAACAAAAAATATGTTGCTATTATTATCAGAAAATTTTTCTTTGTGTCATCTAGTTTGTAGTAATCAAAATAGAGAAAAAATAAAATTTTCGTAGTGTCCCATTTTTAACAGTCTCTCTTTTAAAGCTCGTGTTCCAGGGAACGGTTTTTTTTTTACTCGTTTTTTTCGTCCAAACGAACACCCGATTTCGGTCTAGTTCTTTTTCATTCTTCGTTATTTGACCTGTTTTTAGAGTATTTAGAAGTGAAAAATTTTCCGTAGTGTTATTTTTAAAGATTTTAGGTTTTCCCCTTTTGTACGTATTCGGGTTTCCGATTTTCAAAGTTTAATTTCTTAATGTTTTAGGTTTTATCTTAAACGTTTTAGTCCTTATTTGTATTAATTTGATTATCAACTTCCCAAACTCATTCCTTCCTTCAGAACACAAATCTTCGATCGTATCGATTTTACCATTCCAGCCTCGTTGGGTATTTACACCCGGGAAAACGTCTTATACTACTTCTCGGTATCAATGAATTGTCGGATTTTTACCACTCTTTAAATATTTTATATTTTGTTATATTATAATATTTTACGTGTGATCCTGAACGATCAATTTTGGCGCGTTGCGTGAGGCTTGCAACCGTCTATCGGTTACTTTGATCAACCTTTTGTTGGAAATTGTGAATATTTTATTTTAAAAAAAAAAAAATAAAAAAAAAAAAAAAAAAAAAAAAAAAAAAAAAAAAAAAAATCATCAAAAATATAAAAACATTGTCCATAATAAAAAAAGAAATAAAATTCACAAGTGGTAAAAGAACACCACAAAGAATATTACCAACTGGTGTATTCTCCATAATAAGTTCCGGTGAACTTGCTGGTTCCCACTCGAACTAAAGATTTAAAAACTTGCCATTTGTGTCTCTTACGACGTACGGCTCACCTCGGAAAGTTGAACAAACTATAAAGTGGGTATAAGGAGGGTTGTTCCTAGGAACTACGACCCGAAAGGAGAAATAAGCTTCGCGCTATTCCTACTCCTCCGCTCACCTGTGAGTTTATCTTTTTGAGAGCTACCGTGAAGTAAGTAGATTATTTGGTTTAAGTTGTCTTATCATTTTGTCCGTTAAAATAAATTGTGAATAAATGGAAAACCCAAAAATAATCTTCTTTTTCTTCGTATCATTTAATTCTTTTCTTATCCATCTTCATGTTTAATTCTTATGACGTCATTCGATTATCGTTTTAAAAAAAAAAATAAATAAAAAACAAAAGTAAAAAAAAAAAAAAAAAAGAATCCAATTTACGCGATTAAAGAATGCTCGTCTTGTGGGAGTTTGTACACTTCAAACTGTGGTTGTTCGAAAGGGAATCTTGAAGACAAGACTCTTGTTCCTAAACCCCTTCGATATTGTGCAAGGTGTGCACGGTGTGGAACCCCGGTTGATGGTCCGTATTGTCAAGGATGTGCTCTTTTACGAAAGAAATTTAAGGAAGATGTGTTTGCTTATTGTGTTGAAAATTTCCAAGACTTCCAAGACACTTCCGAGTCATCCGACGACAATACCAACGTTGTTAATGCTCCTCGAGAGCCAATCGTTGTCAATCAGGACCCCGGTAAAAACTCCTCACCAAGTCCTCCACACATTGACCATTGTTGTCACGAGTGCGGTGACTCGTTAGATGGAATCTTTTGTCGACAATGCACTTGTAAGTCTTGTGGGAAAGGTGCTCATTACGGTTATAATTGTCCTCCGAAAGTTCCGATTATCTCTAATCCAGGACCATGCAAAAATCAAACCATTGATGAGCCCCTACAAAACGTGCAAGGTTTGCAACAACAATGTCTCCTTGGTACATGCCAAAGATGTGGGTGTAATGAATACAATGGAGTCTGTTTTTATTGTAAGGTTGGAAATGGAACACATATCAATGTTTCAACTCCATACTCTTCTAACGATTCTCCAAATGTTGCAAACCATCCTCCACAACCACAGTACGTACCACACTCTCGTGAGTTACGTGGGAACGATTCTCATTGCGGTTACGCTCGTTCCCCCTCCAAGTCCCGATTGTCTACAACCATGACCCAGTTTTTCAATCAAAACTTTGATTATTTTCCACAAACTTCACCGAGTTTTCCACAACAATATCTTTGTTGTGAAAATTGCGGGGGTCCTCATGAAACTTACCAATGTCAACCAACGAATGAAGACTATTATCATGAGCAAAGTTCTTGCTATGATTCAAATTCTTTTGGTTTTGACCAATTTCAACCCCCGCAATATACCGTCAATCATCCAATCTTCAATTCCCAAAATGAGCTTCTAAACTCTCAAAATAAGCTTATGAACAAATGGCAACCAACGTGAGTGTTTGTTGATCAAGCTAAACAAAATAAGAAAAAAAAACGAATCGCGGAAGAACAGCGCTAAAGATCGATCTTGGAAGATTCCCATTTGCTACGATGATGACGAAGACAATACCATTGCAATCACACCCGTTTTACCAATCGAGGAACCCGATAACTCTCCAAATTATGGGGGACTAGCTCTGAACACTATTCCTGAAACGGAATCGGACGAATTCATAAAGTCTAGTGTTGAGGACCTTGTCCCAATCCCAAGTGAGTCCGAAGATTCCTGAACCAATGTGTGTTATGTTGCGCTCTTTTAACGATCTTACCTTCTTGAAGGTTTTCAAAGAACATTCTTAGACAACATCGATTACAACATGAATTCTACTTCGAGTGATAACGGATTCTTATGATAACATTGAATAAGTCGATGCATCACCCTCCCGATGATTGAGATCCGTCAGCTTATAAGGTGGTGGAGATTGTTTAACCCCGAAGTTGGAAGTATTGATGATGATATACATTTTAACAATCAAAGACTATAGCCTTCGTGAAAAAATTGTCGAATGTCAATCTTCTTATTGCTAAGTATCGATGCTATAATAGATAATCCCACTCCATCTTCCGAACATATATCAATCTACCTCCACATTTCCTAATCTTTACTTGGAGAGGCAAACACCTTTGATAATAACTATTCCCCGAAACTGAATACGTTCCCCTTTAATCTAGAAGAGATTGGTAGTGGCAGTCCCATTACTCATTCTGAGTTATCTCTTCCTGATTTTAAAGCTTTCTACATTGATAACGATCATTTTAAAGAAAGGAGTAGTGGCAGTACCACTACTCATGTTGATTTTTCTCAATATGATTCGTTTATCTTTGATCTTTCGAATGATCAGTTTCCTCCTACCGATAGGAGTGACCTTAATCATGAGAAGTTCGCCGATGAACTCGCTCACATCATATCTCCACCAGAGTATGATCATTTCTGCTTTAAGATTGAGCCCGAGCTGGGCAATCTTACCATGGATGTGGTGAATGATATTTTCCCAACAAGAGAACCAAGAGTTCATGTGCCTAATGTTTTTCCCCCGATCCCAAGCCCTTGATACGGGATTTCATACTTTTAAGTGAACCTCTCTTCGCCTATATTATATGGATTTTTCTTCCATTTCTCACGTATCCAGTTGCTCCACCATATCTTCTCTCCTGTGGGAATGAAGACATCATTTTTGATCCCGGCATCTCAATGTATCATTCTTTTATGCCGGATGTATCTCATCGGAGTGGAACTTTCATGAAATTCAATGTTTTTCAAAACCTCTTGAATGAAAGTCCGATGATGATTTTATCTTCCACTTGCTTCCCCATGGACCAATGAATTCGGGGTCGAGTCGAGCTTGTGACTCGGTTAACAAAAACAAGGCGCTTCGTGGGAGGCACCCCATGCTTATCCGTAGTATGTAATAAATAAGTGTTTTTGTGTGAGAAGGTTTATATTTTCCATTATCCATGTTTTGTGTGCTTTGTATTATATGTCCAGGTATTCCCGGATTGTGAAGGCTCTCGATTCTGTCATTTTTAACTCGAGCTTCACATCTTCAGCTTCAATTTGGGAATTCAGTATCCAAATCTTATCGACTAACGTTTATCTTTTGGCATACTTCATAAACGGCCTTAGATTTACGTAGGTACCCCTTTGAAACATCGAGGACGATGTTTAGTTCTAGTATGGGGGGGGAATCTTCGATTTGATTTTTGCCTGCAGTCGTTGTTATCATGCAATCCCGTTTTTACACCAAAATTTTTGCAAAAATACAAAAAAAAAAAAAAAAAAAAAAAAAAAAAAAAATGAAAAAAATGAAAAAAAAAATTTTAAAAATTTCAAAAATAGAATAAGTGTTTTTGTCTTTTTGGTAGAGAAAGAATAAAATATTTGACTCATCGGCGTTGTTGAGCCCCTAGCGAGTTCTTTTAGGCCAAAGCTTTCACGAATTGCTTTGAATTCTTAAGTGAATAACGAGAATGATAGAGTTTAGAATATACAGTTTATTTGCCAAGCAAGATTCGTCTAAAAACTTATATTAATAACTTGTGTATCTTTTTCATCCCATAAACTTCTAATCCGCCTAATCATACGTGTTTTCGAGTATAATTCAGCTAATTCAATCGTTGTTATCATAAAAAGCTTCAAATTTGTTAGACTTGATTCTTTAAAAGCAAAAGTTTGAAAAAATTTAATGCCATAAATCAAACATGTGATAAATGGAGCAAGTAATAGATGTGTCCGTGATATCCCACTCCGCTAACCACAGTGGGTTCCAAACTAAGACATCCTTGCTTCTATGGACTTGGTGTGTCGTGATATCACACTTGGAAGAAAGGTCTAGGTATGGTTCAAACTAATACTCTAATCATTAGCCATATAGGTGAAGAGGTGGTTGAAGTGATTTCCCACTACGCTAGCGAGCGGAGTGGGTTTTCAAACTAAGAACACCGGAACGTTGGTTGTGATATCCTACTAGGGAGCGAGGCCTAGTAGGGTCAAGACTAAACAACTCAATCCTAGTAATAAAAAAAATAAAAAATAAAAAATAAAAAAATAAAAAAAAAAATATATATATATATATATATATATATATATATATATAAAATATTATATAATAAATAATTTTTGAAGTTCTATAAAAACCACACGTTGCAAAGTCTTAATAAATTGTTGCTTTGATGTCACGAATCATTTTGAGACTATGAGAATAAGGTGGGTTGATCAATTTTGATGTAAATCAAGCACACACACGTAATCAAATATCCATAACGGGAGTTCAAAAGTTCACAGTCATAAGTAGAGGGCTTACACCTAAATAAAATATCGACAATGAACTCGTTTAATTGCTTGGCTTAAGACTAGTGAAAAATCGGGGACGATGAAATTTTCCGTTCAGGACATCGTGAGATCGTTCTAGGACTTTTCTCACTCTATGAATCCCATTGTGAGTTATAATAAGAAAGACAAACCATTCAAAAATCCAAAAAAATATAGAGTAGTCAATGTACAAAATAATGGTTGTTAATCGTATTTGTCGAAGCTAATTGAATTCTTTCTTTGACAAACACTTTGCTAACTCTTCAAAGTTAATTATTGAGGGGGTCAAGAGTCTTAGTTTTCGTTTAATGCATACTTCATAGCATTGCTGGAGGACACGGCAATACCTTAGTATGGGGTGAATTTGGTATGATGCTTAAATACACAAACCTTAACCTTAAAAACAAGCTGAAATAACCAAAAACTGGACTTAAAATGGCAAAGATACA
This sequence comes from Tanacetum coccineum, assembly GCA_026074375.1. Lineage (NCBI taxonomy): Eukaryota > Viridiplantae > Streptophyta > Magnoliopsida > Asterales > Asteraceae > Tanacetum > Tanacetum coccineum. Next base: position 9,582 of record BQNB010082178.1, on the reverse strand, counting down.
CTGTTTTGCTAATGTAATATATTGCAGGAACGGATAACCAAGAAAAGGACGAAAAACAAAGCCAAAACGACAAAACTGGACTCGGAATGGAAAAGCTGTGAAGGACAAAGCTAAATCAAAGCCAAAGACCAGAAAAGTCAAAGTCAAAGTCAACTCAGCAAATTAACAGTCAAAACCGGAGCCGTAATTGAAGAATACTATTGGTTGCAATCTCAACCCATCTGATGGGCCGGGAAAGCCCAATAGTTAAATAATTAAGACTGTGAAACCAAATGGGCCCTCACTCAATGACAACAGCCCATTTGTGTGCATTGCCAGAGACTAGAAAGACTTGAAGGCCCGATCCTAGCCCTTGAACAAGCCAATCTCAGCCATTGTACACACAAAACCCACCCAAACCTTATTGGGCCCAAATAAACCCAATTGAGCCCAATACACAAACCCAAGCCCAATACTGGCCCAAAAACAATTTTTATAAAGCATAAGGACTTAAAATGTAATTTTTAAAAACATGTTTTATAAAGAAAAATGGTTTAAACAAAGTTAGGGACTGAAATTGCATTTTTACAAACTGTTTTTCCCTTTTAAAACACCAAGGGCTGAAACTGCCAAACCACATTTCTTTCTTTAATTCTTTGTTTCAATAAACACAAGGGCTGCTTTAGCCAATTCCCAAACTCGTTTATAACTAAAAGAAAAGAAACAAACAGAATTGGCAAGTGAGTGAGACTCGAGGGTCTCTTTTTGGGCAAATGAAAGTTTTAAAAACCTGCCAGCCAATAACGGCTCTCCTCCCCAACCCATTTCCCCGCCACACCTCAAAACTCACACCATCCAAGTTTACCAACCTACCATCTTTTACCCAACCCTTCCTTTACCCAGTCCAATCCTAAACCCACACCCCTTTCCCTGTTTAAAATGCCACCTTGGCAATCTCACCAAGCCCGAGCAACATCAATGGTGGAAATGGCTTTAAAAGTAACACAAAAGAAATCCATGGCTAGGAATGGTTGCTGAGACTCCACACACACAAGAAGCACAAGTATAGAAGCCTTGAAGCTTCTATAAATTAGAAAAAGCAAAAAGCCGAACCACACTAGTTTTAGTTTTTAGCTTTTCTTAATTAATTTTTAATCAACTTGTAATTTAAGTTTCCAGCTTGCTTTTTAAGTGTAATGTTACTGTTTTAAAAGTTTAATTCAAGTTTTAAAGTTGATACTAAGTTTCTTGTGATTTTCAACATTATTCGTCTTTTAAATTCTTTGTTAATCTTGAGAGAATTGTAGTTACTTGTTTCTTTTTAACTATACTGTCACTAACATTCACTTTACCTTAATTATTTCATAAAGTAAAATCAGTTAAAAAAGTCTTCGCTTATTTAAGGGGGTGTTTGGCTAAACTGTGAAATGGGTCATTTGGGGTATGGAATGGGTCACAAGCACTCAGCCATTTTAGGCTGAGTGTGTGGGGTTAATCTAGCAACTTACATCCCCAATTTTAGTTTTAAAATGAGTTTTTAAATGTCTTTTGTGTTCTGTCAAATTTAGAATAAGCCAAAGTGTTCTTAAAGTGCTCAAGCTGTGTAGGCAGCTTAAGCATTCTTTGTTGTGCTTATTATGGTTGTTTCTAGCCATTTTAGAACATCACTTGTTGCTGTCCCTTGGGTTTGACTAAGTTTGAGTCAAAAATTTTGGCTTTGCAATTTTTTTAAGAACCCTCAATTTCAAACCCAATTATCAGCATGTTTTTATAAGTTTTAAAAGCTCATCTTTTGGAAATAAGTTCTTCCCTATGGCCTTTTAATCTGTTTTCACTCTTTATATCATTTAAAGCTCATTTGAGCTTATTAAGATAAGCTCAACAAGCCCTTAAGGCTGTGTTTGTTTCTCCCCTGGTGCTGAAACCAATTTTTCAGCACACCTTTCTCTCGCTTATTTTGCATTTAGGAACCTAGAACTTTTAGCTATTTTAAGTGTAGCCTAATAAGTATCCTTTAAGCTCCCAACATTATCAGCTTATCTACCCCATTTTAGCGTAGCTCAATCTAGGTTTAAAGTAGCACCTTTTTCTGTTTTATATAAAAACTGTCACATAGCTTAATTGCTTATCAGCTTATTTTAGGGCTTAATCTAGGTTCCCTTAGCTTATTTAGGTCTCCCTTGGCCTTATTAGCTTATTCCCATAGCCTTAGCTTAATTTGTGTCTTTAAGCCAAAAAGAAAAAGCAAAAAAGCCAAATAAGGCTTATTAAGTTTCTGTCCAAATTAAGCTTATTTCCTAGCTTATTCTTTTGTCAAAAGCCCAAAGTGGTCTATCATTACAATTATAGAGATTAACCCTCTTTTATAAGTTTGTAGTTTTAAGGTTTTGCTAATTCTCAATTTTTAAATAAGCCAAAAAAATAAGCTTGGATCGTAGGGTCTATTGTGTATTTTTCCCAAAGTTCAGGGGTACCCGTTTGCACTATGGTGTAAATTCACCATACTTTACCCGCCTACCCTCTAGTTTAGTTCTCTACACTTTCTACCCTAGACTTTTAGGAAAAATAAAAAAAGGGGGAAAGACAAGAGGTCCGGGTGAGCAAGACTCGAACCCGTGACCTCTCGATACAAACCCCCTTTTATAACACCTCTTACCACTGCGCCCTTGGGTCTTTTTCGTTAAAGACTCAAGGGCATTGCTATTTAAGGTCGTTTTTAGCTTATAAGCTTATAAGCTGTTAAGCTTGTTTTCGGGCTTATTTCCATAGCTTATTTGTGTCTCTTATTTTTCGTAGGACTATTTCAGTGTAAAGTATTTTGTGTAAATTTTTCAGAATTTTTTGTAAACGTTTGATATTTTTTTCAATTTAATTTAGTTAAAAGTTTATTTAATTCATAATAAATACAAAAATCATCAAAAAAATATTTTGCTTTTTTAGAAAATTTTCTTTTGTCATCTAGTTTGTAGGAAAAATATAAAATTTTTCGTAGGGTCATTTTTATAACTTTCTCTCTTTTAAAGCACGGGTCCGGGTACGGGTTTTTGTTTTTACTCGTTTTTGGGTCAAACGAACTCCGTTTTCGGTCTAGTCTTTTTCATTCTTCGTTATTTGACCCGTAGAGTAGTTTAGAAGTGAAAAATTTTCCGTAGGGTTATTTTTAAAGATTTTAGGTTTTCCCTTTTGTACGGAATGCGGTTTTTCGTTATCTAGTTTAATTTCGTAATTTTTAGGTTTTCTTAACTTTTTAGTCATTTATTGTTTAATTTTGACTTCTTAAACTTCCCAAACTCATTCCTTCCTCGAACTCAAATCATCGATCGTATCGATTTACATTCCCAGCCTCGTTGGGGATTTACGACCCGGAAACTCCTATAACTACTTCTCGGTATCATTGATTGTCGGTTTTTAACACTCTATATATATTTTATATTTTGTTATATATTATAAAAGATACTGTGTGAATCCGGAACGATCAGGAGTCACTGAGACATCTACGGTTTGATAGGTTGTTCAGAGGGGAATAGTTTTGAGCCAAAAGTACCTAGAGAGGCTGGATTAGGAGTTTGACTTTGAGATAAGAGTTCTTGAGCCGTCTAGGTGAAGATGGAAAAATTTAGAAATGGATGAGATGTTGTGAGAGCGATGGGGATTGATATATACCCCGAGATTCAGGATAATTGACTAGTGTAGTCGCTTAATGCGGATGCTCTTAGAGATAGATGGATTGATGCTAGAGTTGTAGTTAAGGCTATTGATCGAGAGGAGATTAAGATGGGTATGAGAGGCCTAGTTGAGGTTAGAGTGGTAAAAGTTTAATACTTCACCCAGTGTAATCTTATATATCCCTGAGCCTGCTTAGGAGGGAGCTGTAGAGGTCAAGTATGAGACATTAGGAGATTTGGTTCAGAGGTTTCATGATCATACTGAGGAGATACCGGTTCGTCGTGTTCAAGTTATTAAGAGTGTCTAGAGGGATCAGGGACATAGGATTGTAGCGACAGGACAGCAGAGTTCTGATATGTTGGAGAGGATCCGAGAGTTAGAGCAGGATAATAGGAGACTGAGACATGATGGAAGTTGTGAGTTAGAGAGTTTGCTCGTCTCAGCATAATGGAGTTGCGTGTTCAGAGGGAGATGAGACAGATTCGGCATTTCAAATTTTATGATCGTATGATGATTGCTAGGCTTGAGGCTTGTGCCAGGAGGCATTTGGGCTATCGTTCTTAGATTATTCCTTGAGTATCCTAGTGTTGACTTATAGCACCTAGTAGTAGCTAGTTATTAGGGATTTGTAAATCCTATATTTTGGAACCGTGTTGTAACCATTAGTATTGATGATATGAAATCTAATGTTACCATTCTATGTTCGATATTCTTAACTTAATGATATATTTTCTTTTGCTTATTGCATATTGCATTATTACTAAATCGGGCAATTATCATAAAGTTATTATGAATTTTGTATTTCCGTTATATTAATACTTTTTATTTTATTCGAACCCCGTTAACAATCTCGCATCACCACGGAATTTCATCATGTTGTGTATTGTTATGTTGTAGGACAATTCCTAACACCTGATCTGGAGCATCAAGGACACGTGAAAGAATTAACGAGCAAATTGATCACCAAATGGCAGGAGCATTAGGAGCTCGTACCACTGCCAGGAACCTTGAACCCCTTATGAGAGACGGGGGTGGTCAAGAGAAGGAAAATAGAAATATGAGGAAAAGAAAGTGAAGGAGATAAAATGTGAGGTAATAGAAATGTGAGGAAAATGGAAGTGGAGGGAATGTAAATGGTAATGGGAACGGAGGAGGAAATGGCTATAACTTTGGAGGATTTGTGCCTGCTCGAGAGTGCACATATCAAGACTTCCTGAAGTGCCAGCCACTTAGCTTTTAAGGGAAACAGAAGGAGTTGTTGGGTTAACTCGTTGGTTTGAGAAGATGGAAACAGTGTTCCACATTAGCAATTGTCCAGAGAAGTACTAAGTGAAGTATGCTTCGTGCACGCTTCTGAACAATGCATTGACATGGTGGAACTCCCATAAGAGAACATTTTAGATGAGCCGCCTATGCCATAGAGAAATGCAAACTTATGACGTTGATGCAAAAGTGTACTGTCCAAGAACTCCGGTTCAAAAATGGAGACCGATAAGTGGAACTTGTTTATGAAAGGAAATGACTTGACTGACTTACACCAGAAGATTTTAGGAATTGGTGTTGTTGTGTACTAGAATGGTCCCAAATGAGGAGACAAAGTTTGAGAGGTATCATGGAGTTTTTCCTTTACAAATTTAGGGGAATGTAATCGCAGCGGAACCTACTAAACTTCAAGATTGCAATTCGTATTCCAACAACTTAATGATCATAAGGTGAAAGATATGCTAGAAGAAGTGCTAAAAACAAGAGAAGGTTGGATAACAACCTAAGATACAATTCAGGGCAACAACCAGCTTCAAACGATCTAAAATAGTTGGAGGTCCAGAATATTAAAGTAGCTTACATAGCTTAAGAACAATGAAGAAAAAAGGGTATGTTGGATCTCTTCCCTACTGCAACAAGTGCAAGTTGCACCATGCAGGGCAGTGTACTGTGAGATGTGGAAACTGTAAGAGAGTCGATCATATAACTAGGGATTGTACGACTACAGTTACTCCAAACACTCAAAGAGCCCTAGTTGGGAATCAATCGGTAATTGTTTTGTTTTATGAGTGGGAAGGCCCATAACATTAGTAAAGATTGTCCAAATTGAGAAAATCAGAACCGAGGAAAACCAAGGCAGAAAACAAGACAAAACCAACTGAAGTAATGAAGCTACAGCAAGGGCTTAACGCTATTTGGATGAGGAGTAGCAAACCCGATACCAAAGTTATCACCGGGCACGTTCCTTCTCAATAACTGTTAAGCATCTATGTTCGTTCGATATGGGCGCCATAGGAGTTTTTGTGTCCCTCCTACCTTATAGTACTTTGCAATATGTATTTGCACCATCCACATTAGACACAAGTTATGCCATAGAAACTTCCGAAGGAAGAATTTCAGAAACAAATGTTGTCCTTAGAGGCTGTACGTTAGGATTATTAGGTCATCCGTTCAACATAGATCTAATGCCCGTAAAACTTGGTAGTTTCGACGTTATCATCGGTATGGATTAGGATTGGCGAATTAACCACCGTTAAATGTTTGTGACGAGAAGGTCGTCCGTATACCTTATGGAGATGAATATTGATTATCCGAGGTGATGATTATAACGGCAGAAGTAAGTCGAAGCTGAAGATCATATAGTGTACGAAAACCCAGAAGTATATACAGAAGGGATGTCAAGCTTATCTAGCGCAAGTTACATCCAAGAAGACTGAGGACAAGTCAAAAGATAAGCGCTGAGGACGTGTCGATCGTACGAGAATTTTCGAAAGTCTTTCCAGAAGACTTGCTTGGACTACTGCCTGCCCGACAAGTTGAATTCTAAATCGACTTAGTCCCTGGTGTTGCAGCTGTAGCACGAGCCCCATACCGATTAGCACCAACCGAACTACAAGAGTTATCCACTCAGTTGCAAGAACTTTCTGACAAAGGATTTATAAGACCCAGTTCCTCACCCTAGGGAGCTTCGATTTTGTTTGTCAAAAAGAAAGATGGATCTTTTCAGATGTGTATCGACTACCGTGAACTAAATAGACTTACTGTGAAGAACCGATACCCACTTCCGAGAATCACGACTTGTACGACAACTATAAGGTCAAGTAGTCTACTCTAAGATCACCTGAGTCTGGTTATCACAACTCTGTATTTTGTGAGGAAGACATATCCAAGACTGCATTTAGACCCACATGGTCACTACGAGTACAAGCAATGCCGTTTGGTTTTGACTAACGCACCCGGCAGTATTCATGGACTTGATATCAGTGTGGCAAATCGTATTTGGAAAGATTCGTACTCGTATCAACGATGATATTTGATCTACTCCAAGTGATAAAGGAGCAAGAAGGACACCTTAAGTTAATTCTAAGGTTACTTAAGAAGGTGGAGTTGTAAGCTAAGTTTTCAAAGTGCGAATTTTGTTCAAAGGTAGCAATTTCTTGACACAGAAATTGATAGAGAAGGCATTCACGTTGATCCCGCTAAGATTGAGTCTATCAAGGATTGGGCGTCACCCAAGACACCAACCGAGATTCATCAGTTTCTAGGTTTGTCCGGTTACTACCGATGATTTATCAAAGGTTTCTCAAAGATCGCTAGGCCTATGACGAAGTTGACTCAGAAAAGCATGAAGTTTGATTAGGGAGAAAAGACAAAAGCTGCGTTTCAGTTGTTGAAACATAAATTGTGTAGTGCGCCGATTTTGGCTTTACCCGAGGGAAGTGAGAACTTCGTGGTATATTGCGATGCTTCGCATAAAGGGTTGGGCGCGGTTTTGATGCAAAGGGAGAAGGTCATAGCTTACGCATCCCGCCAACTTAAGGTTCACGAGAAGAACTATACCACACATGACCTAGAGCTTGGTGCAGTAGTGTTTGCTTGAAGATGTAGAGACACTATCTGTATGGTACGAAGTGTGTCATGTTTCACGTGATTACAAGATTTGCAACCCAACCATTCTCGATCAGAAGGAGCTGAACATGAGACAACAATGTTGGTTAGAGTTATTGAGTGACTACGACTGTGAGATTCGATATCACCCAGGGAAGGCGAACGTGGTGGCTGATGCCCTGAGCCGAAAGAAGATAAAGAAGCCACTACGAGTTCGAGCCTTAGTTATGACTATAGGGTTAATCCTTTGAAGCAGAATTTGAGTGCTCAATCGGAAGCCAGAAAGGAATAGAAATTCATCAACGAAGATTTGCATGGCATGATTAACAAGCTAGAACCTCGCGCTAAAGGAACGTTGTGTTTGAACAATCGAAGTTGGGTTCCGTGTTTTGGTGATCTGAGAGCTTTGATTATGTACGAGTCTCATAAGTCAAAGTATTCCATCCATCCTGGATCGGATAAGATGTATCAGGACCTTAGGAGGCTGTATTGGTGGCCCAACATGAAAGCAGAAATTGCCACTTATGTCAGCAAGTGTTTAACATGTACCAAGGTTAAGATAGAATATCAAAAACCATCAGGTTTGTTGGTTCAACTAGAGATCCCACAATGGAAATGGGAGAATATAACGATGGACTTTGTGATTAAGTTGCCAAAGACAGCAGCCGGTCAAGACACGATTTGGGTAATCATTGATCGTCTCACTAAGTCTGCTCATTTCTTGCCTATACGAGAAGATGTCACGTTAGAGAAGTTGACGAGACAGTACTTGAAGGAAGTAGTCTCAAAGCATGGAGTGCCAGTGTCAATCATCTCTGATCGTGATGGGAAATTTACGTCACATTTTTAGAAGTCCCTTAATAAAGCATTAGGTACTCAATTGGATATGAGTACAGCTTACCATCCAGAGACCACTGGTCAAAGTGAGAGGACCATTCAAACATTGGAGGACATGTTACGTGCCTGTATACTCGACTTTGGAAAAGGTTGGGATAGACACTTACCATTGGAAGAATTTTCATATAACAACAGTTACCATGCCAGCATTAAGGCTGCTCTATTTGAGGTGTTATATGGGCGCAAGTGTCGATCACCTATCTGTTGGGCTGAAGTTGAAGATAGTCAGCTCACTAGCCCAGAGATTATCCACGAGACGACTGAGAAGATCATTCAAATCAAGAGTCGTATCCAAGCCGCTCGTGATCATCAAAAGAGTTATGCCGACGTAAGACAAAAACCTCTTGAGTTTCAAGTAGGAAATAAGGTCATGTTAAAAGTATCTCCATGGAAGGGAGTGATACGTTTTGGCAAACGGGGAAAGTTGAACCCTCGTTATATTAGACCTTTTAAGATCATTGCTAAAGTAGGAACCGTTGCCTATCATCTTGAACTCCCAGAGAAATTGAGTAGAGTTCATAGTATGTTTCACGTCTTGAAATTGAAGAAATGCTTAGCTGATGAACCTCTTGCTATACCACTGGATGAAATCCAAGTTGATGACAAACTACACTTCATCGAAGAACCTGTCAGGATCATGGACCATGAGGTCAAGCATTTCAAGCAGAGTCGTATTCTGATTGTCAAGGTACGTTGGAACTCTAGGAGAGGTCCTAGGTTTACGTAGGAGCATGAAGACCAACTGCAAAAGAAGTACCCGCACCTTTTCACCAACTCTGCACCCGCGGCAGAGGTTGTGTCCTAAGCTTTGAGGACAAAGCTTCTTTAACGGGAAAAGAATGTCACAGCCCGTGAATTTACGTTCAGTATCATAACCGCTTTTTGTCTAATAATTTGAATTTTTATAAGTTTCGTATAACTTTTACGCGTAACCGGGAAGTTGTCCCGTTAATATCTGAGAATCGTCTTCGAGAGCGAACCATATTGTATTTTATCGTAGCCTTTCATCAGGATGCATTTTTATGTTTTTAAGCAATAATTAAAATTTCATAATTTTCCATGAAGTCGTTATGTGTTTTCAATATTTACGTATCCCGAATATTACAAGTAACATTTGATGTGCATGCATGCTTGAGAATTAATTCAATATCTAGCACTAGTGATCCTAAA
>BQNB010082177.1:0-23567 GCA_026074375.1 Tanacetum coccineum | reverse complement strand
AATAATTATTGAATTTGTCTAACTTTATCATTTCCAAATCTTAAAAAAAGAATAAGCAATATCATTAAAAACGTGTAACCTCTGAAACCATCATTGTAAAGGCCTTCAATAATTATTAAAAACGTATAACCGTTTGAAATTATTACTATCAATAATGATTATTAAAAATGTGTAACCGCATCCATAATATAAATTCACACAAACCATTTCATATCCTTTAATAGCCAAAACTTGTAACAACCCAAAACATGTAACAACCAATTAGATGGTAAAGTTGTAACGACCCATTTGAGATTCACACAATTCAGTCAACTTGTAACTACTAACATTGATATTGTCATCAATTCAGTCAAATTGTAACTGTTGCATTCACGTGGTCCATTTGTAACGGTCCATTAAACATCATTTAAGTGTAAACCACAAACTCAAATACGAATACAAAAACCTAACACATTAACAAAAATTAATAACATCATTTTCATCTCTCTTAAAAACACAAACACCTTTCTCTTTCTTTCTTCAAACCACCAAATTCCGCCGTCTCATATATTATATTTTGCCGCCACTACTGTTTAGTTTTGCCGCCACCTTTGCCAACATCATGTGCCGTCAGCCTCTACCGCCGCCATTGTCTCCGTCGTCTGCCAAGCTAATGATCATGGCTTTGAAGGAATACGGAGTAACCTTTGCCCATTTTTGTGTTCTGGAATATTTTATTATAGTCTTTTGACTATTTGACTTTTGTCAGTTTTATTCAGATTTTGTACCGTGTTGACGGTGGTGATTTTTATGATGAATTGTGGTTTATTGTGATTAATAATCCCTTGTTGATCCCAAACCTAGATCGATTCCTTAGGTTGTCTAAGGTTAAATTACCTTGGATAAATCCAAAATAACTTGTTGTAGAAACTTTGTATATATATTAAAGTGTATGCGGAATCTACACCTCAATACCTAGAAGAATTATGAATAAAACAATAATCTTGAACAAACAAAGATAAAACCAAACACTCCAATATTATTAGATCAATAATACGAGTACTCTTCACTTAGTACTAGGGTTTACAACCTGAGCTTTTCTAATCGACTTTGGCAATATGAAGACTTAATGGAAAATGATATCCCAACTAATGCCATGATCCACCCTTTTATAGATAAGGAAGTACTTGTCGCTTTCAATACATTCCTGGATATCTGAATCTATTCTAAAGACATAAACGTAATCTCTTAAACAAATACATTATGTATATCTTGTACATAAATATCTCAATACTTATCTTCACAAGTATTCTTGTTCTCCAGACAATCTTTATCTCTTCAATCCGTCTTTATCCTCTTGACAGTAGAAAGTCTTCAAGCTGTTGTAATTTTTTCACCAGCAGCACTAATAAACATAAGCAGTAGTAATATTAGTACTAGCAGTACTAATATATACTCACATAGTAACTTAGAGCATTCAGGTATTAACATTTACTACTAGCAGTACTAACTACTTAGTTTATATTTTAGCTTCAACACTGAGCAGTCTTAACTTCAACTGAGCAGTAGTAACCTTAAGAATCTATGAAGTCTTTTAAGTCCCAACAATCCTCCCCTAAACTTGATGTTCATCTTCTGAATCTTTAAGTTTCTTCTTTAAAAGTCTTTATCATACTCAGGAATATGCATTCAAACCTATCATTGACCTTTTTGCTGCTTTACCATAAGCTTTAGCAGCTGATAACACATCTCATTTTGATGATCAAAGATGAAAATTGAATTAGGGTTTATGTTTAGAGAGTGTTTGAATGAATGAAACCGAATAAGGAAGTAAATAAAACCCTGAATCGAAGTATTTATAAATTCACCCTCAACAGCAGGAACTTAAACTGGCGTAGCTCATAAAAGCTTAGCAGCGCATCAACATTAAGCTTTGCGCATCTAAAAGTATACCAGCAATAGAAACTGTATGCTTAGCAACATTAACCTCAAAACACCAGTAATTACCTAAATGTCAATCAAAAATCAATTTTCATCATCAAATCTGGTTCTCACAAGCTCTCATTCTGTTTTTATGCTTACATTTTTTCTCAATTCTTTTTGCTCACATAATCACTCATTTTTGTTTTTATGCACACATCTCTCTTTCTATTTTTTAAGCTCACTTAATCTCTCATTTCTTTTTGGCTCACCAAGACACTCTTTCTGTTTTTTTTATATGACAGTTGTGTACAAAGTTCCATCAATTCTAATTGTTTCATACTGTCCTACCCACTTCCAAGTGTGTAACCTCTTAAGAGAGGCGGATCATTGGACTATTTAGATGTAATCTCAAAACTAGTTTGAGCATTCACATCCCCCAATATGGTATCTTGGCACCTGGGACCACTACCTGAACCAATTCCTTAAGGAGTTAATTCATTAAGTGTTGCCATAGATTGAGTCTTATTTGATGTTACCACGTCATGCTCTGCTTCTAAGCTAGAAGCAATAGTGGCAGCCCTTTCCATTCTGCCACCTAACTCCTTATTGGACAACCTCATCACCTACCTTTTTCAGGGGGCACAATAGGACTGAGTATCTTGGGGTCCGACCTCTTTTGACTTGCCTAGATGCTTTTGATTCTTGTAACATACTTTTGATTATAACATATCCTTCCATTCCCATACTTGACTGCATATTGACATAATAGACCTTCACCTCAAACAATGCTTCAGAGATTATGAATTTGCTCCAGTTGAACGTTGGCACTCCCTGCACATGTAGTAACTTTGGCCTGGCAGTAGTAATTTTTTGCTTTACATGATTCCTATTATTTTTTCACCCATACCCCTGATATCTCCCTATTGTCATTAATTATTAACTCTGTCATCAATAATTATAAACAACATGCTTCTATTCATCAACAAGCACACTAGAAAAGACTAGATAGACCTGTGGAATTCATGAGGATCCATATTTATGCATAACCCATGAATAAAAGTTAAAAACTGTGATCCAAGATCATTAACTTTCTCTCAAACATTTCTTCAAAGGTGAAGCATTCAACATCAGATATTCAATATGCTTTACCTGCAGATGTTAGTTCATAACACAAAAATACAAGATCCAATGTATTTTCTTATTGACAGTTATTAAGTATGACTAACAGTTTTAACAAGCAGTCTTAAGTATAACTAGCAGTTTTAATTATACTTAGCAGTATTAATTGAGAAAACTAACAGTATTAATCCTTTACAAAACTTTTACGAAAACATAAAGAGATATAGACATTTAAGGATTAAAGCAATTACAATACTTGAGGACCATGTACTATAAATCTTCCTAGAATCAAAACCTTTTGTAAGAAGATCTGCACATTTATAATCAGTATGAATTTTAAACATTTGTATTAAACTTTTTTGCTTGCAATCTCTTATTAAAATGATCCTAATCTCTATATGTTTTACTGTTTTTGAATGTTGAACAGGATTTTTAACTATGCAGATAGTACTGTTATTGTCAATATGAATGACAGTGTTCAGGAAATTGTACCCATAATCCAGTAATTGGTTTTGAATCTAGAGTACTTATCCACAACAATTAGCAGCAACCACGTATTCAGCTTTAGTTGTAGAAGTGGCAACCACAGTTTGCTTCTTACACTGCCAAGATATCATCCTGTTTCCTAAAAACTGAACCCATCCTCAGTTTATTGATTCCTATCTTGAGTTGCCTCAGCATAGTCATATCAGTGTAAGCAATCCAAGTTCAAAGGTGAGAATACCCTGGCAATACCAAAGGCCTAAAGTTGGCTTGCCTTTTAAGTATCTAAAAATTTTCTTGACTGTAATAGACTGGATGTCTTTGGAGTAACTAAAATCTAGCACAATGCACCATACTGCAACACATGATTATCTGGCTAGATGCAGTGTCGATACATCAAAGGACCCAATATAGATCTATAGAGAATTGTACATCAACATCATCAGCCATCTCTATCCTTGACCAAGGGTTTTTCCAAGATCAACATGAGTTGAAGCAGACTTCACAATAAGAGTCGTTAATTTCTTCAAAATCTCAGCTTACATATTTATCCTGATGATAAATATTCCATCTTCCTTCTGTTGTACTTGTTAATCTAGAAAGATAAGTAAGTATCTCCATAGAACTCATCTGAAACTTATCCTTCATTAGCTTCTTAAATCCAGTACATAACTCTTTGTTCGTAGAGCCAAAGATAATGTCATCTACATAGACCTGAACAAGCAAAATATCCCCTTTTTGCTTCTTGATAATAGAATGTCTTATACTATCTTGCCTCCTTTTATAACCCATTGCCCAACAGAATTAGTTACCAAAGTTTATACCGGCTCTTAGTGCTTGATGCCAAACGTAAAAGTGCTTAACACATGTAAATTTATCTGGATGGTCAGGATCTTTAATCCTGATGCTTGATGTAACATAGACTTCTTCCTCAATAGTTCCATATAAGGAAAGCACTTCTTTACATCCATTTTGATATACCATAAAACCCATAAAAAGAAGCACAATAGGCCAAAAACAATCTATTGGCCTCATTCTTGCACAGCCTATCAACCCCCTCCCATCTCATTACCCATGCACCCCCCTTCAGGACAGCAGGCATAAGAGGATATTAGCATATACTTCTTCATAATCAATACCTTCCTCTTTGTCTATGGCCCTGTGAACTAACTTGCTTTGTTCTAATCATAATGCCCCTTTTATCTTTCCTTATTTTTGATGTACCCTTTTTTTTTTACCGATTTCAATGACCCTCTTTCCACTAGGCAAATCCACAAGTATCCAAACCTGTTGAAGTTTGAATTGCAGAAGTTCTTCCTGCATTGCTTCTACCCAGGATGAATCAGATAGAGCTTTAGCAATACTTGTTGTTTCAATCTATGATAGGAAACAAGCATAGAAACAAGTATTCAGGGTATCATGTGTCTTCTGTTCATACACATCACTGAGAAACCCTTGTTCAAAAGTAGGTTTTGTCATTCTTCTTGTAGAATAGTTGACTTCATTCACAATCACATTATCAATTGGGTGATCTTTATGAATTCTTGTATTGGGAGTGGTTAGAACTATATAGGAATTTGTGATGTTCCCCAAATCAACTTCTGATTCATCTTCAGTGCTATCTTGTTCATATGAACTAGCAGTATTAACTAATGGGCCAACAACATTAAGTTTAAAGACTACCTGTATTAAAACATCAGGAGTGCATAGTATTAACATGGTGTCCAGCAGCATTAAGATATTTAGTACTGATACAACCCATCAAACTTTTCTTGTTCAGCATTCTTATTATTTGGGACCATTTCAACTTGATTTTTGGGCATCACAGTAGTTTTTGGTTCCACACATTTCAACACTCCTTTGTGGTGAATCAAAATATGATAGTATCTTTCCAAATTGGCATCACAATACAATCTGAATGACTTCTTATGATGTAACATTGCAGAGTCATTAGATATTTATACCTGCAGTAACTGCGTAACATAGTTCATAGATTGGGTTAGAGAATCAATATCAAACAGCCATTTTGGACTATTCCCTTCTATCATAGGTTTGTTCTCTAAAAACCCAATATGCAAGTTTTCCTCTACCCTCCTGGTTCTAGTGTTGTATACCCTAAAAGCTTTACTACTTAAAGAATATCCAACAAAGAAACCTTCATCACTTTTGCCATCAAACTTGCCTAGACTGTCTGAAGTATTAAGAATAGTAACATGACAACCAAATGGTCTCATAAAACTTAGAGCTGTTTAAAAAAAACCTTCAAAAGAGTTCATAATGGTGTCCTTGTTATTAGAGACGCATTGACTACTAATACCTTATTTTTGTACATAGCAAGCAGTAGAAACTGCTTTAGCCCAAAATGTGGTAGGTAACTTAGAGTCAGCTAACATGGTTCTAGCAGCCTCAATTAGTGTCTTATTCCTCCTCTTAGCTACACCATTTTGCTGAGGAGTCCTAGGCAACACTATATTCTCTCTTTAATTACCTTTTCTTTGGCAAAAAATCATCATAAATTTGTTCTTAAACTCTTTGATTTCCTTCTCATCACTATGTTTGTCCATTATCACTTCTGATTATTTTTACTTTCTTATCCACTAGGTTTTCTATTTCTTTGATAAAGTTTTTAAGGATCTCACTGGTTTCATCCTTAGTTGTTAAAAAGAAAACCCATGTAAAAACTACTATAATCTATCAAACGACTACTAAGAATACTTCTTTATTCATTAAACTACTCACAACGGTTGGACCAAAAATCCTTATATGGATAAACTTCGGCTTGTAATGGGTGATTCAGAATTTGGACTTACAAGAAGCTCTGTGTTGCTTTCCTTTAAGACAAGCAACACAGGTTTGGTCATTTTCAAAATGTTTTGTAGGCAATCCTCTTACAAGATTATCCTTGACAAGCTTATTTATGTTTTTAAAATTAATATGACCAAGCCTCCTATGCCAGAGCATTGATTCATCTAATGTAGCCTTTGCAACAAGACAAGTCAAGCTCTCTTTAGGAACAATGTTCTTCATATCAAAACTGTACATATTGTCCTTTCTAGGAATTTTAAGAAGTATCTGATTTTCATCAGGCAGCTTAAAATTAGGAGATAAGACAAGACATTCAGTGTTAGTAAAAAGGACATAGTTCTTTTTATCACACATTTGTGAGGACACTAAAAAGATTGAATTTTAACTCATTGACAAAGTATACATCTTCAAAATCAAGATTATCAGTCTTAAGTGTTCCTTTACCAGTAATTCTACCACCATATGCTCCTCCTCCAAAATGCAATAATAACCTCCATTAAAAATTCCTTGAAAATACTAAGGTAAGCTATGTTTCGACAGGTCATTGTGCTTGAGCGCATCCACTTGTCTACAAAATCATTTATTTTATTTTAGATCCCTATTGTGGCATGCCTGCCACATAAAAATATGGGATAAATTAGATTCCTTTGGGTACCTCAAGCCATTTACTGACTTACGATCTGGCCTCGATTACATCAATTTAGTTGTGGTATTTTAAATCGCAAGTGATGCACCATTATGTTTTGGGTAGGTCTCCAAAACCCATTGATGGCTGAGGGACTTTACAACATTTACCCCTTTTACCCTAACAGCATTAACTTGTCTTGTATAAAACCTAGCAGTATTAACTGCTCTAGCTCTTCCATTATAATAATGCACAGATCTTCTAGTTAATGTTGTTTGCTTATAAAATGGCCTCTTAGCAGTTGATTGTGCTTGTTTAAAAAAATGTGTCTTTGATTTAGCATATGAAACTGCTGTTTTAGGGGTGAGCAGTAAATAACTAGCCTAACTGTATTAAGTGGTGTGTGTGAGGCCAGTTTTCACAAAACTGGCTTTTGGAGAAATATTACTGTGTACATTAGGGTGTGTGGATTTTAGCATTTCATCCATACTGTAATTATTTCTTAGATACCATGCCTCTTCTTTGATGTTATCAACAATTAATCTGCAAATGATTTAAAAACTTCCACATTATAAAGCAAAGTCTGTTATTACAAACAAACTCTTTGCCTAGTTTATTGGATTTCTGACCATTCCAATTCCTCTGATTACCTCTAGGAGGTTGTGATCTATACATTTCTGCATACCTAACTGACTTTTTGACTGGTTTTTCATGATTTTTAGGTTTAGTTAACTCTACCTTGACTGTCAGTTTATTAAAGGAAAAAACAGTTTCTTTATCAACATTAGGTGAAACTCTCAACAAAGATACTTGTTGTCTTCATGGATACTTATCTTCATACCTAAAGAACTCTTCAGGATTTGTTTTTTAGGAATTATCTGATTTTTTAATCACAAACAATATTAGTCTCTTTGCTCACTTCCTTAGACCATTATCCTTTAGGACCAATATCCTTTGTTGAATCAGGCTCTTTGGAATTCATCAAGACAAGAATATGAACATTCAAGCTTGTTAGGTCTATTATAATTAAAGGGGTGTCGGTGGAGGAACTGCACTCTTATCCTAAGCTTTTTTACAATTTGTCAGTTTATCTGACTTCTCTACAAATGGTTCTATATCTTTTGAGGCACTTATCAAATTTTCAATTTTAAATTCAATGCCTTCTTTTTCTTGCATTAAAATTTTTCAAACTCACTTTTAAGCATATTTATGTCATAGTCTTGACAAGATAATTTCTCTTTTAAGAACTCATATTTCTTCTCTAAAAGATCCCCATTTTCTTTTGATATGTGATAATTTGATCTTCTAGAGTTGCTAAACCTCATTTATAAGTAATTGCTTTAAATTCATATTCATTAAGCTTAACAAGCAAATCATCACACTATTTCTTAAGAGTTTCATAGTTTTTCAAGCAAGTTTTAGAACAAGTTTTATCAGTGTATACCTCAGAGTCTGAGAATGCCATTAAAGCCATGTTAGTCTGAACTTGTTCTTATGCCATGTTACTTTAATCAAAACCTACATCATCTATAGCCAAAGATTGCCTTGAAAGATTTGTCTTATTGTTTCCTTGCTTCCCTGGTGTTGTCTTGATCCTGATATGACTTTACTTGCTCTTGGTGCCTCTTAACTCCCTGGCAAATTCCTTGGTGCTCTACATTCCCTGGAAATGTGTCCCATCTTATGACAATTAAAACACTCTACCTTGGATTTATCATACCCAGCTGTATCATTAGCATTAATAAAAATTTTCTTTCCTGTCCTCTGATAGTACCTCTTTACCCTCATACTTAGCAGAGAGAGCTACCACTTCAAATCCATTGCTTCCAGATCATCTTCATGTATTTGCTCTAAGTCTTGATGTAGGAGATTAGAACCATTGGGATTCTTAACCATGAAAGCATACACAACAATATCACTGAAGCTAGCAGTACTAACTTGAGGACTTGCAGTGTTAACATTAGAGCTAACAGTATTAACTTCATATGCAGACTTAGCAGTATTAATATCATTAGTACTGCTAGTGCTTTGAGCAGTCATAAAGGCTAAGTTTTGAGCACCACTACTTGCACAAACATATTTCTTTACCTTTTGTTCAACAATTTTGAAGTTGTTGTACAAATCATCAATGCTCATTATTTTAATTTTAGCCTTATTCATCCAGACTACAACATGAGTATTCCACTCAGAAGGCAAGCTGCTTAAAAACTTTAAATTTAAGACTTCTTGAGAGATGACTACACCCAAAATTGCAAGCTTACTAACAATTTTCTGAAGCCTGTTAAAGATAGAGTCAAGAGACTCTGCATTTGATGCACTAAAATTTTCATATAGTTGCTTCAAAAGTGTCTTCTGTGTTTTTTTAGTGGCTTCATTACCTTCAAATTGTGTTTTGATGGCAGCAAATATTGTTTTTGCATCATTGTACTGACTGAAAGTAAATTGATGTTCATTGAGAAGAGCCATGAGTAGCAAGCTTCTAGCCTTGACATCATTCTTTTTGTTGGTCTTTTCTTCAGCAGTTACAGGTACTGACATCTTTGTAACTGAAGTACCATTCTCTTGTGTTGTTTGTGGTACAGATACCCATGAGTTACCATTATCTATGACCTCCTATAGAGCATAGTCTTGTACCTGGAAGTATTGCTTGATTCTTATCACCCACATCTCATACTCACCAAGTTTGAGTATGGGTAGCTTTGCAGTAGTAGTACTCTGTGCAAATTCAAATTCCATGACTTCTAGATCAAAGTTTCTCAAAGCAAAAGCTCTGATACCACTTGTTGATCCCAATCCTTGATCGATTCCTTAGCTTGTCTAAGGTTAAATTACCTTGGATAAATCCAAAATACTTGTTGTAGAAACTTTGTATGTATTCTGAAGTGTATGTGGAATCTACACCTTAATACCTAGAAGTATTATAAATAAAACAGTAATCGTGAATAAACAAAGATATAACCAAACGCTCCAACATTATTAGATCAATAATACGAGTACTCTTTACTAGTCTTAGGGTTTACAACCTTGAAGCTTTTCTAAATCGACTTGACAACTATGAAAACTTGTATATGATGATTCTATATGATATCTCAACTAATGCCCTAGAGCCTCCTTTTATAGACTAAGGAGTCATAGTCGGCTTACAATACATTCCTAAGATATCATAATATTTTCTAAAGATAAACATAATCTCTTAAACAAATACAATATACATATCTTGTACAAAAATATCTCAATGCTTATCTTCACAAGTATTCTTGTTCTCCAAATAATCTTTATCTCTTTAACTCGTCTTTATCCTCTTGACAGTGGTAAGTCTTCAAGCAGTTGTAATCCAGCAGCATAAACGTTTGCACCAGCATCACTAATAATCATAAGCAGTAGTAACATTAGTACTAGCAGTACTAATATATACTCACAGTAGTAACATGTACTAGCAGTTTTAACATTACTACTAGCAGCACTAACTACTTGGCTTATATTTTAGTCTTCAACTCTGAGTAGTCTTAACTTCAACTAACAGTAGTAACTAGCAGTGGTAACTTTATACTACCAGTACTAACTACTTAGCATAATTTCCATTATGTACCTTAACAGTAGTAACTCTAAGAATCCTTGAAGTCTTTTAAGTCCCAACAAGTATGAGTATGTGGTAATGAATCCGACTTCACTGGTACATGGTTGCAACACCGACAATTGAATCTGCATTTAAAAGGTTATTGATAAACAACCAATATGGATGAAAGTGTCTTTGTCACTTCGTCAAATATGGTTGCAATAACCATGGTTCCCCGTTAATCAGTATAAATACTCTTGTGATCAGATAGAATTCATATGAATCTTCTTAATAGGGTTTCGCAGTTGTACTAGCCGTTCTCGTTACCGGAGCATCTCAAAGCAGACAACACGGTAAGAGTGAATCAGATAGTTACTATCTTTCTAATTAAGTCGTCAATTCATTTTACTGGAACAAGATTGATTCACATAGAATCGCACCATCATTTCTTTCCAGTTGACACAAGTTCAATTCATATAGAATCTTGCAAGTCACCTATCAAAAGCTTGTTTGATGTTGGCTCAAGCAGGATTTCTATCTTCAATGTGAATACTTAAGTATCACTCGGATGTTCTGGCAATATATCAATGATAATGCGTAGGACTCTTTGTTGCGGCTTGTGAACTTTATGGTGTTCAACAAGTGTATTTTGACATTGTGTCCTAATGAGATTTATAATTTGATCTCTTCTGGCTCTAGACTCGATTTGTGCACTTTGGTTTTAGTAATGCAGGAGCTGACAATGCTACCTTTTCAATATCAACAACTCAGAGTTGAGATGTCAATAGAATAACGTGATGTATCCTTCCGTGACAAAATGAACAAGTTTCTTTTAAGAGAGAAACACGAAGTCGCTAGGGAAGGGATGTCATTGCGTCACTAGGTCCATGAGGGCTTTCTTCAATACCAACAATCATCTTTGTGATTTTGGTAGATTATGTATTGACCCAGTTTTTGCCTAAGTTGTGTGGAGGACTTCTTTCTTTTCACCATGTATCCATGCATTTCCCTTTAATCTTTAACCCTTCCTGCTTAACCAATATGACATCACTAACACCTTGTTGTAGATTGTTTTTCAGTGTTAGCTCAATCTTATCGGCATTCTTCCCTTATTATCACATTTCATCTCAAATCATACCAAAGACTGCTATTTCGTACAAAGGATGTTCCCTTGTTAGATCCTTCCCTTCTGGTTCTGGTTGGTAATCCAAGGACTTAAACCTACCTTAACCACCTTATGAGCTTCAATCGACGTCAGTGAGATTAATTGTGGTTGATGGGTAAAAGAGCGAACATAAAAACATTTAAACAGACATTTGAAATAACCCCCCTACACATGTGCTCCGCGATTCAAAATTGTTTTGCACATAAGAAAGAGTTGCACTAGAGTCTTAAAAGATCGCATTCCTTCTATATCACATATTCTCCCCTTATTTAAATAATAAAACATTTAGTATTTGAAAATACTAATTATGAACAAATTTAAGACAATGAAAAGTTTTCATGGGAGAAAAATATTATACCGATGGTATACTGCATGAAATCATTTTTCCTGATAGCTCCCCTTCACATATAGGTGGGATACACCACTAATTTTTTAAAACTTAACGTACAAAGGAAAAAATTAATATGACACCACAAAATTGTTGAATACAGAGTGTCGATGCTTAGTGAAGCCATGTATATTATTAATTGACATTATAAGTTCCAGATTTTAATTTTACGAAATGTTTTTGGATACATCAAATTGACATTTATGAGATGTACCCAAAAATACATTAAAATGATTTTGTTTTAAAAGCTCCCCTTAGAAATTGATTCACTTGTTATGATGACATTGTTGAGTATTCTTTTTACCAATTGTACCACTTTATAAACCAATAAATAATTGTATCCACGGGAGAAAATGTGTTTGGGGGGGGGGGGGGGGGGGCGACCCATTGTTAAATATATTAAGGAATGGAGTGTTGAACACACAATTTTAATTGAGGAAAGGAGTGTTGAACACACAATTTTAACAAATACTACTTTTTATGGAAAGATGCCACAAATTATATTGTAGACAATTTGACATTCAAGAGTCCTGTTTTGGAAAATTGTGTTCAACGCTTTATAAAAACCATGATAGAAGACTTCTCTTCTGTTTAAAGAGTAAGCGCACTGAAGTGTACACTTCCCTTTTACATTCGGGTTCAAGTTATGCACTGAAATGTACATAAATCATTGTGAGAAAATTTAGAAATGACATGTTTTGAAAGCGTTTGAAACTCTGGTTTGAACTTCATTTACACGCCCGTGTCGATGTTAATAAACATTTCTATGTACGTAAATGTTATCGATTCCAAAAGACACGTCGAGAAGATTCTTTTTTATATTTTTGAAATTTTTTGATTTTATATTTTGTTTTTCTAGATTTTATATTTTTGTATTTGATTTTCTAAAAATATTTATAAATCAAAATAAAGATAGAAATAAAAATATTTACAAATCGATGTTTGATAGATCAAGCAGATTCGTTTTTTAGAACCTCTAGTTCTTCTGGAGTCAAACATCTCATACCGAGTCGTCTGACAAGATACTTAAACATATCTTCCGAAAGAGCTTTAGTAAACAGGTCAGCTAACTGGTATTTAGTTCCGATAAAGAATAACTCAAGAATACCCTTTTTCAACATGTTCCTTTATTAAGTGATATCTGGCATCAATGTGCTTGGTACGGGAGTTCTGGACTGAATTGCATGAGATGGCTATGACTGCCTTTGAGTCACAATACATAGGTATTTTATCAAAGTGGAAGCCATAATATGTGAGCTTAGTTCTCAACCATAGAACTTGAGCACTACACACAAATAAAGACACATACTCGGCTTCTGCTGAAGACATGGAAGTGCAGTCCTGCTTTTTGGATGATCGTCTGACTAACTTGTCACCACCTAAAAATTGTATGCCACCAGATGTACTCTTACGTGAATCGAGACAACCCGCGTGATCCAAATCTGAAAAAGCAGTTAGTTTAAAACTGATGTCTTTCGGATACCAGAGTCCCATGTTAATGGTATCTTTAAGGTACTAAAAGATTTGCTTAACCACAGTGAGATGTTTCTTAGTAGGTTTCGCTTGATAGTGAGCACAATAACATGTTGCATGTACAATATCTGGTTTACTTGCTGTTAGGTACATGAGTGCTCCGACCATACTACGATATTTTCTTTGGTCGACCAAAGTACCACTCAGGTCATCATCTAGGTGTTTTGTAGCCATTGGTGTACCAATGCTATCACATGAGGTCATACCATGCTTTATAAGTATCTCTTGAGCATACTTAGCTTGGTTTATAAAGATACAAAGAGGGGATTGGTGGATCTGAATTCCTAAAAAGAATTTCAGCTCCCCTATCATAGACATTTCAAACTTGTTGTGCATTAGTTTTTCAAATCGTTTTGAAAGTTTTGGGTTCGTTGAACCAAAAATAATGTCATCAACATAAATTTGCACAAGCAATATGTCTTCCCCATGTTTAGTTATGAACAAAGTTAGATCAATAAAACCTTTTGAGAATCCTTTTGACATCAGGAATTTGGAGAGTTCATCATACCATGCTCTTGGTGCTTGTTTAAGTTCATATAATGCCTTCTTGAGATGGTAGACTTTATCAGGGTGATAATGGTCTACGAATCCATCTGGCTGGTTTACATACACTTCTTCCTTCAGGGGTCTGTAAAGAAATGTTGTTTTAACGTCCATTTGGTATACTGTAAATGATTTGTGTGCAGCATACGCAATGAATAACCGGACAGCTTCCTACCGAGCAACTAGTGCAAATGACTCTTCAAAATCAATTCCTTCCTTTTGTACGTATCCCTTAGCTACAAGATGAGATTTATTGCGAATTACAGTATTTTCCATATCACGTTTGTTTTTCTAGAGCCACTTCAGGTTAATGACGTTTTTGTAGAGTGGTCTGTCGACTAATTCCCATACATCTAATTGATCAAACTGGTGATGTTCTTCCTGCATCGCTTCAATCCATGCAAAATCAGCCATGGCTTCTTTGATGTTCTTTGGTTCGGTTCGACTCACGGTGAGTGCGTACATACAAAACTCGCCATCTGTTTCTAGCTGACGTCTTGTTCTAATTGATTGAGAAGGATTTCCAATGACTTGTTCTAATGGATGATCTTTTGTCCAATGATGTGCAGAGGGATGGTGTTGATAGAATATATGCATGTTTGACCAATCAACATGACGAGATGACGTCTCCCCTCGTTCTTGTACCGGTGTACTAAAGACGTTTACAAATTCATCGTCATCAACTTGTGCAAATTCGTTATTGGTTTCTGCTTGAATAATGTTCTCAGTTGCATTGATAGTTGGTACATGAGTTGGTGCTTGATTTGTAGTTTGAGGTGTTGTTTGAATGTTCAATCGAGGTGCATCTGCATCAACGGTTGTTGTAGAAGATGAAGTTGTGTGTTGTTGTTGACGTTTATCAGGAGTATCAGCAGGAGTTACAGCGGAAGACTTTGACACAACTGTTGTAGTTCCATTAAGTAATTCATCGAACATCGGACTAAATAGCAAATCCATCTCATTTGACGTTGTTACTGTCTCAGCTGCTTGAGGAACATTTTCTTGACTTTGGGGACCGGGACTTAAACTGTCATGTTCAAGTACCGTTTTTAGACATTATGAAATGGGATCAGAACTGTCATGATCTGACGCCATCTGAGGCAATTCATCAAAGTTAACATGAATGGTTTCAACTATTATTCTTGTCCTCTTGTTAAATACCCTGTAAGCTCTTGACTGAGTAGAATACCCTAAAAAATACATGCATCACCTTTTCCTTCATTTTATCAAGATTTTCACCATCTCTAACGATGTAACAAAGAGAGCCAAAAATGTGAAAGAACTTAACAGACAGTTTTCGACCATTGATGATGTGGTAAGGTGTTTTCTCATGTCGAGGAATTACAAGTGAACAATTTTGAGTAAAACATGCTGTTGTAATTGCTTCAGCCCAGAAGAACAATGGAACTTTAGCGACGCTTAGCATTGTTTGAGCAACCTTAACAAGAGTACGGTTCCGTCTTTCGACAATGCCATTTTGTTCAGGTGTTTGAGCAGTTGATGTTTCGTGTCTTATACCTTCTTTTGCAAAGTATGCATGAATAGTTTTATTCAGAAATTCCGTGCCTTTGTCAGTTCGAATTGTTCTAACTTGAGCATGAAGTCTTCTTTGGACAAGTGTGAGGAAATCAATGAGAACTTCAGGTGTTTCATCTTTGGACCTCAAGAAGTGAGTCCAAGTGTATCTGGAGTAGTCATCAACAATTACAAGAACATATTTCTTTCCATTGATGCTTTCCACCCGCATGGGACCACATAAATCCATGTGTAGAAGTTGTAACCGTCTTTTTGAACTCGGGGTAGTCTTAGTGTGAAAAGACTTTCTTTTGGCTTTCCTCAACTCACAAGAAGAGCAAAGATTATCTTTGATGAATTTTAATTTTGGAAGGCCGGTGACAATATTATTCTTCGAGAGCAAGTTGATGGTGTCGAAGTTTAAATGTGAGAGACGACGATGCCATAACCATGCTTGAGACGATGTGGCTTTAGCCATTAAGCAAATTAGATTGGGAGTGTATGTGTCTTGAAGAGTTATGGAATACATATCTGTGCCATGAGAACCTGTGAGAAGATCATTTCCCTTTAAATCACGGATATAACATGTAGACTTTCGAAAAGCAACTTCCAAATCCGCATCACAGAATTGACCGATAGAGAATAAATTATGATTTAGCCCTTCGACGTAATAAACCCTTTTGATAGTTATAGTTCCTTGAACCAAATCTCCATAACCAAGAATCGGTGCAATTTGATCATTTCTAAATTTCACCATGCCTAAAAATTTCTCCACAAAATTAGTTAGAAGTTTGATATTTCACGTCATGTGCTTTGAGCACCCAGAGTCGACGATGAATAGAATTATCGCTACGAGCTGCAAAAGAATTAGAAGACAATGGAGTATTGGACATAGTGGAACGCCTAGGAGTCATATGTTCCAAAATATTAGCAGTTCTAGATGCATTTCCTAGAGGCATACTAACATTAGGGTTGACTTTTCCTGTTGGGGACTTAGGTTTCCATTTGTATCCGGGTGGTGTAAACTTAGGATACCACCAACTGCATGTCTTACTAACTTGCTCATATATCTTCCTAATTATGTTTCTAGGGTTCTTGACAGTGGAGTCTGTTGCAACTGTTTTCTTATGGGATGTTGCAACAGATTGGTTCACAGTTTGCTTGGGTTCTCTAGTACTAATAGGCACAGCAATTGGCTGTCTAGTCCTAGAATTAACGCCATTAATATAATGAAGAACACACAAATCATGATTGTCATTTAGCACACATTTTCCACAAGTAACACAAACAAAGTTGACAGTCGTGGTCTTAGCATTCAAACTGTCATTACACGCAGTTACAGACGTTTTATTATTTGAAAACTTAAAATTCCTACGGTGTTCTTCTACTTCTTGCTTCTTCCCTTGACTATTGTTAGGCATGACACTATCTCCCATTCGATTGCTCTTAAGCTGTGGTCTGCTAACGCTAGTAGTGGGAATTACTCCTGTAGAAAAGGACACGCGTTTGTTAGTTTTCCTAATATCTTGAGGCATCTGTTGAGTTCTAGTTTGATTGGGCTCTGTGTGAACTTTATACATTCCTGGAGCAATCACATTTGTGTTCTTTAAGATTGACTTTATATTTTGAGGCAAAATCTGTGCAGTGATTGGTTTTGAAAAATCATTTGACACATTATTTTTGGTAACTGACTTTGACTTTGAAAAATCTTTCTTTTCAAGAGAATCTGAAAAAATAGCCGGTTTTCCTAAAACTGATTGTCTTTGACTTTTAAAAGCATTCGGTTGTCGAATAATTGATGATTTTTCAAACTTAGTTTCCACAGATTTTCCTTTCATCTTTTCAATGAGTTTCTTCAACTCACTTATTGCAATTCCTTTGTCT
This sequence comes from Tanacetum coccineum, assembly GCA_026074375.1. NCBI lineage: Eukaryota > Viridiplantae > Streptophyta > Magnoliopsida > Asterales > Asteraceae > Tanacetum > Tanacetum coccineum. The sequence goes on along the minus strand of BQNB010082177.1, from coordinate 6,049 downwards.
TGTAATTGAGCTTTCAAGTCTTGAATTTCAAAATATTGTTCACGTTCTTTCAGAAATACATTGGACTGATTTTCTTTGAAAGATTTGTCATTTTTTATCTTTTCTTTGCATTGTTGTAAATCAAGTTCAAGATTAATCGCATGTTTCTGAAGTGCTTCAAAACTCTTTGACATTGATCTACTTTTTGAAAGCTCTTTTTCAAGATGTTCACATTTTTCCAAAGTTTCTAGATAATCACATTGCAAATTAGTAACTTCATCCAGATCAGTGTACACACCAAGTATTGCATTCATGTGATCAGCATAATAATATTCCCTTGAAAGTCGGTCGATTTCATTCAAAAATTATGTTTTTTGAGTTTCCAGTTGAGATTTGAGAGAGTCTACTTCATGTTCAAGAGAATTAAAGTATCTCAAATCAGCAACCATTTCCTCTTTCAAACACAAATGAAATTTTTCTAAGTCAGCATTGATTCTTCTAATTTGGGGGCAAAAATTTCCTTCGATAGTGTTTTGAATGAATGGATCTATGTTACCAAAATATGTTCTTTTAGCAATTGTTTGTTTGCAACGTTCCACACCATCAAAAATCATGTCAACACATTTTTTAATTTTGAAAAGTTCTTTAGAGCTTTTACACTTTTGATCCCACGAAATGGATTCATCCATTCGTTGTTCTAACAAAGTTGTTTGTTTATTAAAAAACTCTTTGGAAATTTCATTATTAGCAGACTTATGACTCATTTTTGACGCTTTTGAAAAATAATGTTGTTTTGGCGACTTTTCACGTTGTGGAACGAACAAATCAAAAAGGTTATTCAACTGGTCATAATAAAAAGGTCTGATTAGATCGCTTAATTTTGATCGACTTTCTTTGTCAAGACAAATCGTTTTGTCAGATTCAGGGGCTAACCTTATAGCAAGACTATCATTATAGCAACCTATATCATACAGACGAGGATTCGCTCTTTGACCTTTCTTGAGGAACTCAGGTTTTGCAAAACTCGTTTTACAATTACGATTAAGCATATTCATTGTTTGAACAGATTGACCGGTTTTATATACAATATCATCCAAAACCTTGACTTTGTTTTCTAAAGCAATGACCTTATCAAGTTCTTTGTCTTCACGAGTTTTGTAAAACTTAATCTGAGCCTCTTTTTCTCGTGACATTATGGAGATGGTTTCTTGATATGCAAAAAGCTCCTTTTTCATATCCGAAATCGTTTGATTTAAATCATTTATCTTTTGAGTATATTCATTAGATGACTTTTCAGATTCTATTTTGTATGACATTAAATCCCCTTTAGCTTTTGCACAATCAATTGCCACCTTTGACGCATAATTCACATCATGATACTTATCAAGTTCCGATTGGAACTTCTTAAGGTCTTTGAACATCAACTGATTAGTCTTAGACAGTTCATTGTTTGCTTCTTTGAAATGGTTATTTGATGATTCTAAACTTTTATTCTTGGTTTTGAAATCCTCAATTTCACCTTTCAATTTATCAACTAAAGCCTTGTGTGATGATTCCAAAAATTTATTACGGTTTTTGCTGTCATCAATTTCACATTTTAGTTTATCAATTAAAGAAGCAAGCAAATCACGTTCTTGAGCAAGTTCATCAGCATCATCCTGGTCATCCTGTTCTCTATCATAACACATATCCAATGAATCAATAGTGATGTTAGTGTCACCTTGTTCCTCCAGATATGCGTCAGTAACAGATTCAGGTTGCTCAGGATGTTCATTTTCAATGGCAAACACATTATAGTTATCATGATTATTTTGTACCTTTTGCAATGGCTCAGTATCAAAGATGGGTCCAGAAATGTCAGCAATATCTGGAGTAACCTCTTGAATCTGTGCCATGTACATATAATGTGCTTCCAATTCCTGATCGTCAGATTCATCATCAGTGTCATCCTTCCAATCAGCTTGCTCTGCATTCAACTGAACTCCAGCTTCCTCTTGCTTACACAATAACATCTTTTCCTTGTGATAAGCTGCATCCTTTGCTCGTTTCGGTTTCTGACATTCCCTTGATACATGCCCATATTCCTTGCAATTATAACACTGAATCCCAGACTTTGGCACTACCGGAGTTCCTACATTCTCCCTAGCCCCAGCAACATTAACTACCCTCTGATTTTCATACCCAGTTCCTCTGTTGATTCTTGGAGAATTATCTTGATTAGCTCTACTGGTGTTTGATGAAGTTCGAAGGTTGTTGTTGGTAGGTTTGTAGATTTTCTTGAACGAGAGAGAAATTAAAGCCATGAGTTTATCAATCTCCTTTTCCTTTGACATTTCATCATCTTCAGTAACCGTTGCAGGTTCTTGATCATAAATAGGAGTAGAAGAGTTGACAATTGCTTTTCCTCTGTTTCTGGTAGCTTGTTGTGATCTGGTTGATGAATTTTGAGTGTGGTGATTAGGATGGTTTTGAGGATGGTAAGCTGGTTGTTGTTGAGCAACAAGTGCAAGTGGATTAGCAGTACGTGCTAGTCTTTCAGCTCTTATCTCGTTGACTTTAGTCTGGTGTTGTTTCAAAATGTCATAAAGTTTGTGATAGGAGACAGTCTTCAACTCTTGACTCTGTTTAACAAGTGTCACAAACCTTTGCCATTCTGGTTGTAATTGAAGTAAGAACTGAACATTCACTTGATGATTTGTAACATCACACTGATTCCTAACAAGCTCATTCATCATCTTATAGAACCTTGAGTAATACGATTCAAGTGATTCACCATCCCGTGATGTAAATTTTCCAAATTCCCAATACAAATTGGTTTAAAGATCTTGATCATTGATTGATTCACCTTGTTTCAACCTTTCAATGGCTTTCCACATTTCATATGCATTAGGACAAGCATCAACAGTGGAGTAGATATCGTTATCTATCCCTGTGAGAATGATCTGAATGGCTTCAGCTGCGGCATTCAGTTGATATCGTATGTCTTGTGAAACAGTCTTATAGTTCTCCATGTACCCTTCTGTAGTTATTTCAAAACTACCTTCAGCAACTGTAACAGTCTTCTCAGTCCATTTAAACTTGTAGGGTGGATTTTGGAGACAATAGTGGATGAGTTCATTGTTAGGTTTGGTGTCGATGTATCTCTTGATTCTGGATTTCCACTGAACGTAATTACCTGGTGCTAACATTGGTGGACGATCTTTGCCACCTGCTTCCATGATAGCATTGTGAAGAGCATTGGATGTTTGAGTTTGCAAATTGGTATTTGTATTTGACATTTTGATGTTGTGAATGTATATCGGATCTTAAGTGTTATGAAGTGTTGATTGTATTGTGGTTTGAATGAATTCAATTAACTTCCACGGGATTTTACAACTCTATGATTAAAACCGAGAAGAGAAAGAATTACTTGTCGGGATTTTACAAAATCAATAGAACAACCGTGAATGAATAATTGATTTGAAGTTAATGTTTGATGTTTGATTAATTGATTAACGTTTTAAGTCCAAAGTTTACGGTTAATTAAAGTCCAAAGTCCAATAAAACAAGGTTCGTAAAATTCAAAGTTTATAAACTGCTGGCAGTGAACACCAAACCGCTGCCTTTAGAACTTAGTCAAATCGCTGGCAGTATTAAGTTTATCAAACCGCTGCCAATTTTGACAACTCGCTTGAATCTTTGATAACTCGTTATTTTTTATAACAAACCGCTAGAGTCATTGATAACTCGCTACTTTAAAAAGACTTGGGCAGCATAACGTTTGACTTTGACCTTAGAAATTTGTCTTCAATGTACCTGTAACTCGCTATAGCAAGTCGTTAGTGGTACCTGTAACTCGCTACTTCAATTCGCTAGTAGTACCTGTAACTCGCTGCTTCAATTCGCTGCTTTTTCTGCCTAAGTCGCTACTCTAACTCGCTGCTCCAAAGAGGTCACTTTCTAGAGTACAACCCGTCACTTTCGTACCTATTGTACCTGTTTGGATTTTAGCAAACAAACAAACTAATATCTTTGATAACTCGCTACTAAAAGACCTAGACAACTCGCTAGATAGAAAAACATTTAAGAAACTTCTAGTTTGAATTTTGCAAAGAACCAAAAACGGGTACACTTGGTTTGTTTTAACCTCTACTACAAACAAAAAACTAGTACTTCCTTTGTTCTTACCCTTAATCAAACCGCCACAAAGAACAATGAACTTAGAATAAGCACTTTTACACAAAATAAGCCACGAAAATTAGAGGAATACGCTAGGAAATAATCTGGTGAAAGCCACTAACACTTAGCTAAACTATACGAATATTACTAAACCAAAACCATAGCATAACAAAGATTCTAAGTACGAAATAATCTAAATTCGTGAGCTTGTAGAAGGATTAAGCCATAAACTAAGCTTATGGGATGAAAAAGATAAGAACTAGTAGCTTTGTAATCCAAATAAGCTAAAACAAAGACAAACCGTGTGCTTAAGATACAAAATAAGCCACGAATTTAATAAAAAAACCCAAGAAATCAAACACTAAACACCCCTTGGCGATTAATACCACATATTATCCCATGAGTTTAATCCATACACAACTAATAAGAAACTCAAATAAGTTATAATAAGTTGAATTTAAATAGAAGAAAAGAGAGGAAATGGAATGGTAGAATATTAGATTAGAAGAGAGAGTTTGGTGAGTTACACATATAATAAATGGCAACCAACACCCTCTCTATGTGTGGAGAGGGTCCTATTTATACCCTTAACCCACTAAGTGGCATATGGGCTTTTAACTTGGGTCGGGCTTGGCTTATCTTGGGCTTTGAGCCTGAAACATAGACAATATTAGATTACAATCCAAGCCCGTTAATACCCGACTAGCCTTTTGCATTACAAGACTTTCTTTGACTTAATAAGACCGATAACATTCTTGTTTGACTTAATATAATTAAGGCTAACACTTGGTTACCACCAACCTGAGCTAGCATGGCGGGTAAGAGGTTATGTAATTGTTAGGCAATGATCGTCGAGAAGTCGGGCACTCCCTCATTGGCTCCTTCTACATTCCCATTCACTCCTTCTACAACCTCATTAGCTCCCTTTCCTTGGTCATTTCCTTGACCATTCAAATCATCAACACGCTCATCATTACCTTCCCTAGGTCTTCTAACCCTCCCTACCAACCCATACACCCGTTCCCCTCTTAGTGATTCGGCAGCAGGCCGGCCAGCACTTTGGGTCCTTATCCTTAGCGACATTATCTATACGAGGGAGAACATGGGCAACGTTAGGTAGGCAGGAAGACTCACACACACACGCACACACACACACACATGCACACACACACACACACACATATATATATATATATATATATATATATATATATATATATATATATATATATATATTATCTTACTATATATAGATATACACATAATACCACCTTATGGTGTCAACATCGATTTGTGCGAATGATAATACTAAATATGCGTGAGTCGTGGTACGTTTATAACTACATTGGCCATCGTATTTATGCTCGTATCCTTCCCTAGTTGTACTTAGTCTTAGGCTTACACATCTCAATGACTGACATAACTAAAACACCAAATCGCGAGCACACGAAAGCAAGCAAAAGCGTAACACCGCGTACATAGATCCTATACGCAACTAAATGACAGATCCTAGGTTATAGTCTAGGCCAAACCACCTAGTTCTCTATAACCTTGGCTCTGATTACCAATCTGTCACACCCCGACAATGGCGGAAACTCAGGAATGCAACATAATGATCAATCATAATACAAGATACAATATAGATAAAAACTATAATGCATAAACCTCAAGTGTTACGAAGACCATCAACCTTGAACAACGTCGAGTGATGTCCCAAATCATACCCAAATCCATAATCTCTTACAAATCCAAATGCCCACACAGGGGTCCAAATCCAAACTTAAACTAAAACATCCAAGTACTAAAATCAAACAAACAAGCAAGCCAGACTTCACAAGAAAATCCACACGGGATACTTCTAAGCCTGCTATCACATATCACCAACTTACTCTTCTTTCACTTCACCTAAAAA
>BQNB010082176.1:0-29405 GCA_026074375.1 Tanacetum coccineum | reverse complement strand
CGTTGGCTAGAGTTGTTAAGTGATTACGATTGCGACATTCGTTATCACTCGGGGAAGGCAAACATAGTGGCCAATGCCATGAGCCGTAAGGAATGGATTGAGCCATTGCAGGTTCGAGCCTTAGTTATGACAATTGGCTTGGATCTTCCCAAACGAATATTAGAAGCTTAGATCGAAGTCCAGAAACCAGAGAATCTCGTGAATGAAGACGTAGGCGGTATAATCAGAAGGGATATACCCAAGGAAAGATTGGAACCACGTGCCGATGGAACCTTATGTTTACACGGCAGGAGTTGGTTGCCTTGCTATGGAGATTTAAGATCCGTGATTATGCACGAATCTCATAAGTCAAAATACTCTATCCATCCCGGTTCGGAAAAGATGTATCAAGACATGAAAAAGCTATATTAGTGGTCCAATATGAAGGCAGACATCGCCACGTATGTTAGCAAATGCCTGACGTGTGCGAGGGTCAAGGCCGAACATCAAAGGCCATCAGGATTGCTAGTACAACCTGAGATACCCGAGTGGAAGTGGGATAATATCACGATGGATTTTATCACCAAGTTTCCTAAGTCGTCACAAGGTTTTGACACCATCTAGGTGATTATGGATCGGCTTACAAAATCTGCCCACTTCTTGCTAATAAGGGAAAATGATCCGTTAGACAAATTGGCAAGGTTGTACTTGAACATGATAGTAGCAAGATACGGGATACCTGCTTCAATTATCTGTGATCGTGATGGAAGATTTACTTCAACTTTCTGGAGATCATTTCAGAAAGCTTTGGGTACAGATATTAGTATGAGCACTGCGCATCATCCAGAAACTAACGGCCAGAGCGAGAGAACCATTCAAACTCTCGAGGACATGCTACGTGCTTGCGTGATCGATTTTGGCAAAGGCTGGGTTAAACATTTGCCATTGACCGAGTTTTCATACAACAACAATTATCACGCTAGCATAAAGGCCGCCCCTTATGAGGCACTGTATGGTCGAAAATGTCGATCATCGGTATGCTGGGCCGAGGTTAGGGAAGCCCAACTGACTGGTCCGGAATTGATCCAAGAAACAACAGAAAAGATCATCCTGATCAAGCAGAGGATGCAAGCTGCTCAGGATCGACAAAAGAGCTACGCCGATCGAAAATGAAAGCCGATAAAGTTTGAGGTTGGGGACAGAGTTATGCTCAAGGTCTCGCCTTAGAAAAGGGTCGTACAGTTAGGTAAGCGGGGCAAGCTAAACCCGAGATATGTCGGACCCTTTAAGGTATTAGCAAAAGTTGGGAAAGTTGCCGGAAAGGAGTCGTACGGTTCGGTAAGCGGGGCAAGCTGAACCCGAGGTACGTCGGACCTTTCAAAGTATTAGCAAAAGTTGGAAAGGTTGCCTACAGGCTGGAACTTCCTCAAGAGTTGAGCAGAGTTCACCACACTTTCCATGTATCAAACCTGAAGAAATGTTATGCCGATGAACCATTAGTCATGCCGTTAGAAGGAATTCATGTTGACGATAAGCTCCAGTTTGTGGAAGAGCCCGTTGAAATCATGGAACGGGAGATCAAACGATTGAAGCGGAGCCGGATACCACTGGTTAAGGTTCGCTGGAACTCTAAGCGGGGCCCTGAGTTCACCTGGGAACGTGAAGATTCGTTCAAACAAAATTTCCCACACTCTTCACAAAACCGGGCTTCGTCATATATAAACGGTCACTAAGCTATGAGGTCAGAGCTCTATTAAGGGTGGAGACTGTTTACATTTCTCATTTTCGTGGTCATTGTACAACTATATTATGATCCTATTTATTTTAGTCTCGATACGCGTTTATTTTAATATTTACTTTCTTTGACTAAACGCCGTAGTCTAGAAATAACAATAAGTGTAAACGGTCAACCAAATAAATTAAGGTTTACATCAAACAAGTAAGGAATAATTATTTTAAAAATAATTATTGTACTTTGAGTATTTTATTTTTATTGGTCACATAAAAGGGTTACGTTTCGCTATAAAATACATTTGGACGCACCCCGGAAATACCTAAATTTACCTAGACTCAAACCAATACCTACTTTGAGAACCTAAACACAAAATTTAATCAAGTCTTGTGTTTGTATCACCCTAGTGTCGAAATTGGGCAAGTAACCTTACTACAAATCGTCCCATGTGGATTAATAGACTAGCAAATCCCTATTTGTGATCTTTAAGTACATGTACATTCGCTAGGTATTATGTATGTGTCCTATGTCCCCTAATTAATCTTGGCACCTTTGGGTAATAAACCCATTTGGTTTTTCCCTTCGGAATTCTCTTTGATGCCGCGATTCTAAGCAAGGATGGAACACAAGCCATTAGATTTCTTAGCTAAACAATCTTGTACATCACCTAGCTAATTCTTATCATGTACTCTTGGTGGTTTAAAAAAAACACCATGTGTGATTAACTAAAACCTCCCAAAAAACCCACCTATAGGACCACGATTTCGGTTTGTATAAATGGACCATACACTAGGAGAGTTAATTTACGCTCATTCCCTATAAATACACACTCACAACTATACTTAATACATTTTCCAAACTCTTAACATACTCTCTCAAAGCTAAGAACTTTTCTTTCCTCTCTATACTTTCGGGTTACAAGTAAACGAGCTCTACACGACCTAACTTGGGTCACTAAGGACTTAGGAAAACCTCTAAAGTCACGTACAAGGTTGTTAAGGGATGTGCGCTGAGCTAAGGTAGGTAGCCAAGCTTTGAAGGCTTAACATTATACACGTTTGGGTGTAACGAATCGGGTTTGTGTCACAATTCGCAAACAAGACACTAGGACTATAGTAAGTCATCCTATGTACTCTACATCGTCTTTCCTATTCATATATCATTTATCGAATTCTATTTCCGTTTATATTTCAAGTTAAAACTCAAGGTTGACGTGAAACATGCATGGTTCGACCCATGCATGGTTCACGCACCTTTCCATTGTCACAAAACCACCTCGTGGGGTACCATGCACTATAACCACACGTAAACTAGTGTGTACTCTCGACATGAGGACACATATTTGATAATAAGGAACGTGGCATGTCGTGGGTCACGAGTAGAAAGTGTACTTCTTTTTGTCGTGCGTTAGGACGTTTTAATAAACGGAACCCTAATTCACGAATAACCCTTTCGGACCCTTAGTGGGCTACGCAACCCAACGCGAGCCCAATACAAGGCTCATAAGCTACGATAAGCTCCCACAGCTTATTCGTGTGCTTATGCGCAACTTAATGAACTTAATATAGGCTTAAAAACATAAGTGCACCTTTCGTGTTTCTTTTAAGACCAAACGGACCCTTAATGGGCCTCCTAAGCCCATTTAGGGCACTAACGGAAGCAAATAAGTCTCACATATGGCTCGTGTAGCTTATTGGTGACCTTATAAGGGCTTAATCGACTTAACGGACATAAAAGTACCTAAATGGACCCCTTGTATTTCGTTGGAAACCAACCGAACCCCTAATGGGCTTACCAGCCCTTTTCGCAAGCCCAACGTGAGCCATAAGCTCACAATAAGCTTTGACAGCTTATTTATGAAAGTTACGCAGCTTATACAAGTTCAAAGGGCTTAATGGACTCAAATAAGGTTAACGGGCCAAGCCCTAACCCCTAGAACCCATTCGGGTGACCATCGGGCCCAATAGGCCCAAGATAGCTTATTTGCTTATCAGATAAGCTAAATAAGCAAAACAACCTCCCAAGTGCTTATTGGATCTAAGTAAGCTTAACGGACCCCAATGGACCCATCTAGACCTTCTAAAACCCTACCGGGCCTAAACGGGCCCAAGACCGGCCCATTTGAATTGCTTATTGGCTTATCTTGCTTATTTAGAATAAGCTGAAAAAGAGGGAAACAGATTGTTAGGCTTATATACGAGTTGGAAAAAAGCACTAGGAAAAGGTCCAAAAACACTCAAACACCTTATAGGGTTAAAGTTATTGGGTCTAAAAGCAATAAGCTAGAAATAAGCTCAATAAGCTCACGAGCTTATTTTAAGCTTTAACAGTCCACGTGAGTTTTTACGCCTTTGTAGACTTATAAAAAACTATATAGGGACCCTTAAAAAGCTAAACGGACCTTTACGGGCCCATAAGGACCGTTCAAGCCGAAATAAGCTCGTAAATAGTCTTATTTTTAAGCACGAAAGAATTGGTTGACTTATTTGGATCTTATAAGGCACCAAAGCCACTGTCGGGATTTAATTGGGTTGAAAATGCAATTTTTACAAGTCGGGGGACTAAAACCGTAATTTCCGAAACATAAGGAGCTAGTTTTGTCAAATTCGAGTTTCAATAACTCCAGGGACTATTCTTGTAATATTCTGAAACTTAAGGGTTTAAGTACAAACTATAAAAACCTAAACTATCCTTCTTAGAAACTTAAGGGACTAATTATGTCAATTCTAAAACTAAAAGGTTTAAAATATAAATATGTATATTTTAGTCCTAGGACTAAAGTGGAATAACTTGAAACTTAAAGGTTTTTGATCAAAAAGTAAATACTTGACTAATGGTATTCGAACGGTAAGATACTCGGACATCGAACGATTTAATAACAAGTTAATAAATAATGTATATTTATTAATAACGATCTCACGTTTCTCGAGAACCATCAAAACTATAAATACAATTATTTTCGTGTTGTCACCACATAAGTGATAACGGCTATATGATAAACTAAAATGGATTTTGTTTATGCAACTGAGTTGGTAGTTAAATGTGTAAACTAAGACTTGACCGTACTTTCTTAGGTACTTAACGGTTATGTGATTCATGACTTACTTGGATACTTGTTATCATTCAGAGAACTACTGGCTAAGGTTGCCCGTTCATAGCCCTCATGCTTTACATTTATTTAAATGATTTACATCCTCGGGGTGAGAACATGCTTTGTTTTACAAACTGGACGCAAGTGTACATTTTATGCCATGATTACGTGTTTGCTAAGTTACCATAACCCCTTTTGTCCATTCGATCATGAACTGTTTATTGCATTGATGTGGTTCGGGAATTACATTTGTGCAGGGCGCTGAATGGTTATGAATAGATCTATTAGGGATTGACACTCCCGTTTCGGAATAGTGACTAGCTATCAATAGGAACATAGACATCTACCGTGTCGAATTTGGATGTTGGCAGGGTTTAGCACATCATTCTACGGGACACAGTTGGCATTATAATTGCATTCATTATAAGTCGAGCCTCGGTGATGTCATGTGCTTTGGTACGTATTTTTTTTATGAGGTTTGCATTGTGCTAATCATAAACTTGTAAATCTTGCGGTCCTGCCATTTGATTTACATATACCTATGATTTCACCAACTTTATGTTGACGTTTTAAGCATTGTTTTTAGGTCAAGAAGGCACGAGGTGCTGATACATTGGGAGTCATAAATGAAGATGTAACACTTAAGATTTGGGTCTTATAACTCCTTTGGGGACACATTGTTTAAACTGAAATTCTTTATTTATTGTTTGAACATTGAAAGCATGAGCTTATGTAACAATCTAGTATTTTGTTAATCAAATGTATCTTTTTCTGACGACCATGTTAGTGGTCGTTCTCTGTCTTGTGCTAATGACCAATAAATGTAAACCTCGGATATTCACATTCCGCTGATACCCATGATTTGGGGTGTTTTGTTACAGTTAATCAACTGTAATGTTAATGAATTCTTTGTTTCACCTAATCCAGTTTATTTACAAGTTCTTAAATTTCTTAACTATAATGTTACTGTTTGATAAGCTTCTAATAAGCTTATACAAGCTCTTTGAGTCTCTAAGCTCAAATTGAGTTATTAACAAGCTCTAAATCTACTTAAACCAAATAATCAGTTGAACTAATGAAAATCATGGTGAAAATTGGTTATAAGCTTATGGATGATGGGGTAACAATGGAAGACCCCATTGGACTTTACTAGATATCAAAAAAGGATATGTCTAAAGTTGTAGAGAAGCTCTTGAGCCTTAATCTGCCTTGGTTAAGCTCAGGCATTTTGTAAGTTACTTTTTTGTTTTTTTTTTCTATTCCAAGTAATTTAGCTTAAATCGTATTTTCTTATTTTAGCTTAATTAGATCTGCTTATTTGTGCTTAATTCTGTCTCTTCTAGCTTATTAACTAGTTTAATCATCTATTTTAGCTTAAGTTAGTGTAGATCCTAGTTTTCCTCATAATCTGTCATAAATCAATAAAAACCAAATAAATAATTAGCATAAATAGTAGCTTAGTATTTCTGGCTTATTTACTTAGTGATAACTGCTTATTAGGCTTATTAAAAGTTGTTCACTATCTGGTATTAAGGTTTTAATAATTAGATTTCAAATTAGCAAGTTTAAATGAGGTTTATGGATTTTAAGGGGGTGTTTGGCTCAGCAGTATTAACCTCAAGTTAATACTGGCTGAGACTTTTTGATCTTTGGTTATTGTTTTAGATAGTCAAATTGAGTTAGAGTGTGCAGGATTAGTGAGTTTATTAGGTCTAGTAAAGTTTTCATAAGTTTTCTTGTTTAGGCTTTAAATATGTGAGTTTGCTAATAGCTTTTAGTGATTCAATAGGGTTTAGTTGTTATTATTATTTTATATGTTCTTAGTTTAGTGCCAAAGTAGTGTAAAGTTAAGTTTCATTAGGCCTGCATTTTAATGTTTTGATTTTAAGTCTCATTGGTGTCAAATGCATCAGCATAATATATGAACAAACTGTCATTTTCCAGCTATGAATTCAGATGGTATTTGTAGTTTTTAGATTTGGACTTTCAGCATTTAAATAGATTTAGGATGATAGTTCATAAGTGTGCATTCAGTTTTCAAAAAGTAGCTTAGTACACCATCTGTTTTTAGCTTTAAAATCTTGCATTTTCATTTTTAAAAGCCAAAACAAAACTCAGTAGGAGCTTATTAGTATCTTAATTTGTCATAAACTTTAGCTTAATTTGTCAAAACAAAATCTTGCATTTTCATTTTTAAAATCTTGCATTTTCATTAGCTTATTAGTATCTTAATTTGTCATAAACTTTAGCTTATTTAATCTTCTAGCTTATATAGTTTAAGAAAAACTTAAAAAAGTAGTTAAGTAGTTTTTGTCATATTATTAGCTGTTTTTCAGCTTATTTAGGGCTTTTCATAAAACGTTCCTTTTATTAAAATTGCTTATATTTAGGTGCTTAATAACTTTGCTTTTATAAGTTTTTAAAAATAAAAAAAAGGGAAGGTGGAAATCGGGGGTGAGCAAGGCTCGAACCCCCGACTTCAACACCCTCTACCCTTTTATAACATACACCACACACTCACTACCACTGCGCCTTGGGGTCTTTTTCATTAAACTCTTACAACATTTAATTCTTATACACATTTTACCCTTATAAGCTTTATAAGCTGTTTTAGCTTATTTCGTGGCTTATTCATTAAGCTGTGTAATCAAGTTTATTTTTCCTAGGTTCTAATTAGTATAAGCTATTTTCTGTATTTTTTCTAGAATTTTTATAATTAGTTTAGTATTTTTAAACATTTGTTTTCATTAAAAACTTAAAAAAATCATAAAAAATAGAAAAATAATCAAAAAAATATAATTCTTTTTTAGAAAATTTTCTTTTATCGTAAAGTTTCTAGGAAAATTATTTTTGCCTTCGTAAGGTTTAATTTGCAAAATTTCAATTTTTAAAGAACGGGATTCGTTCCCGTTTTACGTTTTTAGTTAAAGTTTGATTTCCCGTTAATTGTTTTCATGCTTAATTGTTATCATTTGCTTATTTTAATTTGTAAAAGTAGATAATCAAATTAATCTTTGTTCTCAATTCAAATCATTGTCCGAACATCAAACGTGGTTTCAATTTCACAAATCGTTGGGGAATAACGACCCGGGAATCATACTTCCCGGTTAATATACGTATTATATTATATATATATTTGAAGATTTTCCTTTTTACCTTTGTCCTCAAGGGTAATTTGGTAATTTTCCATCATATATTATATATTTTATTATTACGTGTGTTTGATTTTTACGAATCAGGCCTTAGCTACCCTACAATTCTGGACGTGGACAATCATTTAGTTATATGGCTCCTAGATTCGTTGGACGAGGCAACGATACAACTAACCAACAAGGACCACGTGTTGTAGATAATGAAAACTGATAACATCAAATACTTTATACATTTTAAGATCAAAATCCTTGGTAAAATGCTCATAATGGTTACATTTCTGTCAAAATATGTACTTAATTGGTTCCTATTTCATTTTTAGGAAAATATAAGCTATGGAGTGGAAAGGCGCGAAAATGGTAGGGTGCAAGGTGAAAAATGCACAAAGAAGGTTTCCTAGGAGGAAATTACGGCGTAGCTGACCCGTAGGGGCTACGCCGTAGCCATGATATGGCTAATTATGGAAGGAGGATCAAGACCAACTACGGCGTAGTTGGCCCGTAGGGACTACATCGTAGCCCATGTAAAGACTTACAATTTGAACACACTACGTCGTAGCTCCACTCTATGGACTACGCTGTAGCCAATGAAGATCACACGTGTCTATGTGTATTTATTGAACTATGTCATAGCTCAACACTTATAGCTACGTCGTAGCTGAGACGAGGCTATAAATACAAGGCCCAATCTCTATCATTCGACACACATTGGAGACGGGAGTCAGAGAGGACTATTAGGGCTACATTAGAAGTTGTTTTTCAACTGCTATCACCACCATTGCAAGGGATGATTAGCTTTAACTTTTTTTTGTATTATTCATTCATCGAAGTCTGTTAGAATATTTAATGTTAAATCAATCAATGGTTAATTTTATTATATTCTCTGCATACTTTAACATGAGTGGCTAAACACCTGAAGTGCTATCCTAGTTATGTATTTTTTCTTGTAATTATGTTTGTTTCTTTGGTTTGATTATCGTTTATTTAGGATATCCTATATGCCTGTTGTCTGATCCCTACATTTTGGTAGTGTTGAGGCTAGTGTAGATCCCTTTAAGATGTTTAGTAGGCTGATTAAGTTGAATGGTAGTTTAATCGGATACTAAGAATAGGGTTACATATTTTCTTAATGTAAGGGATTGACGTATTACCGCCTGCATTAGATTAGGCACTTATAAAGCGCGATAAATCCTTCTAGGAGGGTTTAGTATCGATTAGTGGAAATGTCGACACTTAGACAGGTCTTTAGGATAGTTGGGGGCTTAATTACTATTAATTAGATACCCGACTACCGTAACCAACGGGGTTGAGATCATAGGAATTATAGGCTAGGTTACGACTATAAATCGGACTTAGTGATATTAGAGCCACCTAATAAACAGTAATTAGACATTGCACTAGGAAACAATATAATCATGCCAATAAAGAAATAACTAGGCTAGTATAATTCTCTCCTTTGATTTTGTCTCCAGTTTACTTTCAGTATTTATTTTACTGTCATTTCTAATAATCAATTCAAAACTGCTTTTCATTTCAAATTAACAACTCACACTTAGCTCTTGGGATGACCTCAGATTTACCAATCATACACTACACATGATCGGGTTCTCTGCCCGTTAGTGCATTTGTTAACCTTTAGGTAACGAGTTTTATAAATTTAAAACTTGGTAATTGCAAACATAAACATGCATCAAAACATCCTTAAACAATTCAAGGAACTTTAGACGGATTCCAAAAACAAGCTAACCGTAGAGTCACCAAATGAGGCAATGGTCAAGTGAGTGAGGAAGATGTCATTTCACCTGGATAACCTTATAGAATAGTCGGCATGATGGAACATGATTCTCCGTAGTAAAACTATTTTAAGAAAATGGGGGGGGGGGGTAAGAAGCTTCAGAGTTCGAGACTTGGTAAGACATGACTCAAGGACGAGTCTTATTCCAAGAGGAAGAGAATAATGTAGGGCATGTTCGAGCTCAGCTCCTCTGACTTTTCCGCCGGTTCTTTAATCAACATATGAAGTCATCTGTATGATTAATTCGAAGAGATTTAAGGGTAAAATGACAATTTATTTTCATATTAGTATTTATATTATTTTTATTATAGATATGTTTAAATTTTAAGAATTATGTTTTTCGATTTGTTTCTTTATAGAAGGTTTACTAGTGATTCTTTGCTTTTTGTTCAAGACACTTTTTATACTATAAATAAATGTAATAGGTTCAAGTTTCAAAACGGTTATGATGATCTAGTAAGAAAAGAGAGTTTCTCTTGAAGTCTCGTTTATGAGTCTTTGAGGGTTTATCGAATTTCTTGTTCTTTGCTATTTGTGGTGTTTCTTGCATTCATAACCGTTTCGCTATCACGTTAATAACTTAAATTGTTGGATATTCAAAGTTGAAGGTCCAAACTTTAAATTAGCGAAATTTGTTGGAGCGAACCGTCTACGTAATGTTTTTTCTGACGCTCGTCAAGGGTTTTCTGTAATGATATATTGAGGGGCCCCACAAATTTAAAAACGAAAAACCCATAGTTATGGCACTTTTAAGCTCGGCCATTTTCCGCCATGTTTATCCCACTGCTTGATCGAATTTGTTCATAAGATTGATATTAGTGTTTACGCTATTAAAAAGTTAAAATCAATTTATGCTTAAAAATGGGGGGCTCGAATAGTTTTTTTATTGGAAGGTAGTTATTAGCGACATGTTAATATGTGTTGAACAATAGTTACGTCAGCTAACAGAAAATAACAATAAAAATATTAACTAGTTTAAAGGTTACAGAAAAGGGAGAACTTATCGAGACCCAAGTTGTGCCGTGGAAAAACCACTGCCTTGAAAGCAAAATTTCGACACGACTGTGGTGCAACCGAGAGTGTCGATCGCTCCCCAAGGTTAACACAACTAGTCAACTAACATGTGCACTCATAGGAGTTGACTTGGAACTTGCAAAACCAATTGCCCCAAATGACTGTAATATAAGTAGAAGAAGAACAAGAAAGAATTAAGATGAGGTTGGTTTTGAAAGGGTTAGATGATGATGTCTGATGTTTGTATATTCTCCAAATGAGTCTACAAGATGATTTTATAGTCAAATATAGACTCCACTCTTTGATGGTGCAATAAACTAATTTGAAAAAAACCTTTAAAGACCATTAATATTCAAAATGAAACCTCCAATATGGTCAATCAAAACTGACGTAGGTTTCAACAATTTCAAACAAAATCAGTAGCATGCCATTAACACATTTAATATGAATATTATCCCAACAATCCCCCACAAATGGCTTGCTACTAAAACGAAAACAAAATTTATTGAGGCAAAAGAAGAGTGACATATATATGATTATATGTATCAATATATTGAGATTTGAATTGAGACATAGTGAAATGAGGAGACTAATTTGTCAAAGTGGTGAATTACTCTTGAACCACATAAACGCAAGTTCAGACCCCCCCCCCCCCCTTAAACCTTTAAATCTTAATTTCTAGCTAGTTTTCGCGTTTTAAATTACAAGAGCGCTTTAATGGGCCATTGCTGCGAATCCTGGGTACTCGTAGTACGATTAATTTAGTGCTCGTAGGAAAGACAACCAAGTCTTTCATAAAAGGCGGCCCACCTTCACACTCACTAAGGTGGTTTAAGTTCGTCTCATAAAAAAACTTTTATACCATTTAGAATCATAAAGACTCAGCCTCGACGTAAATTTGAGTATCCATCAAGTCCGTCTCATAACCCAAATGACTGGGCTATGAAATCATTAAGAGCTCTAGGCTCATCTTTATCAAACTCACTATCACTTCCATAAAGGAAGGGATCATAATGCATAAGGAGAACAATGTAGTTTCGTTTGACCTTAAAAAGGTATCAACCACATTATCTCAATCTATAGGCTTAAGCCCTATCCCCCTTGACGATTCAAGAACAACTTTCCTTGCCAACCCTTTCGTAAAAGGGCCTGCTAGGTTCTTTTTAGACTTCACATAGTCCAAAGAGATTGTTGGGATATGTCCATATCAGAAATAAATATACGGCCGGAAATATGTGAGCCTATGGGAGCATACGCGTTTACACAGAGGATACGTTTATTAATGTAATTAATATATTTATTGTATATTAATTATATTAATATATACTTCACGAAATATTAAACGGTCTTTAATTATTACGTTAGACGTTAGATTTAATTAATAGATATTAAAAGTGTAGGGACTGTGGTTAGTACGAAAACCTAACCCGTGAGGTGTTGGTTGTGACTGGTCGAACTAGAGAAAGAAGGAGGGGTCAAGTGTCGTTTATTGTAAACTTGAGGAGGTGTCCTATTATGACTTGGAGACCAAGTTATTAGGTTATATAATGAACCTCTTTTGGTTCATTGTAATTGACGCCTAAAAAACACACATGATATACGATTATCATATCCTTAATATAGTGAGTCGACATCTCATATATTAAAACATCCTTCACATGCAAACAGTTAATATACATATGAGATTAAGACCATACGTATGCATGATTTGGACATGCATGAATTGCCATGCATAAGATATTGAATGTATATTCATTATCCCTTCAAGTATGACGATCAGTATTTATTGGATTCGTCCGTGTGACGCCAAGATCTAAAAACAAGAACAAAGTGTTGAGTTGTTTATTCGTGAAGCAAGGACTAGCATCTTAGCGTATCTCGGTGACGTGTAGTGTGTGCATACCATAGAGGTTATCTACTTTGATAACTTGTTTAGTTTGCGTGATATTTGATTTATACACGCACATATATTCAAGAAGGTGTTTCGTTAATGGCTAAAAGGTACACATCTCTTGATCCTTTGTTAATTACATATTCTATACGTGTTTTATGTTTTACCCTGCTTGTGTTACTGGTCTTAATAGTTAATTGTTTTAAAACCAAACTGTTTTGGGGTATCAGAGCCAGGTTTAGAATTTGTAGTTACAAAGTAATAAAATTTGACAAATTAGGATTCTTGATTAATTTTTTAAGCCCTTTGGGCGTTTTATGCATAAAGATTCGATCTTTGTGCATCAAGATTCAATCTTTATTGATTATAAAATTAATTAGACGAATTCTAGGTTGTATAAAATTTTATGGATAAAACTTGTTGCGTTTAATTCTTAATTAGTCAGTTTTATGTTTAAAATTAATTGTTAATTCGGCATCTATGATAAATACATGCAATTTATCATGAAGAGATATGTAATATAAATCTTGTTAATTGTTAAAAGCTTTATGCAAATATGATGATCAAGAATGAAAACATAGACATTAAATTTATGTGGTTTCGATCCATGACTTTAAAAGCTAGGGAAGACCTTAGCTAAGTCTTTATGGGGCCTAAAGGTTATTTTAAATTTTATGTGTTATGTGGTATATATTTGTATATGACTTACGTAAATCGATTATATCGATGGATGTGGCCGGAGCTTTTAGGACGAAGGAGCCTTATATGAATATATACATGTTTTAATTATTAGATAATTAAGATCATAATGGATATTTGCATAACTTAATTGTTAAGTGTTTCTTTTGAAATAAGTGTTATATGTATTAGTTTTGTGTTTATGTTGTTTTATTTTAAGTTTGACTTGTGAGAAAATAAAATGGTTTTTCGGAAAACAAATATAAACATGACTAATGATTATCGAAATAAGATTTATTATAGACTATCTAATGCAAAAGGTCAAAAGTGGATTCTGGTCATTCATCCGATATAAAATCTTCCATAACTAGACTAGCAATTTATAGTTTATAATGTATTCTTTAAATTAAAGTTTTAATTTTTATCAATGACGTAATTTGCAAAAGTACTATATAGTTGCAAGGATAAGGTTCGGGGAGACTCATCATATATTTTGTCTTGTAGATACCATTACCCTATAATACCTGACTACGTTGTAGTTTCCTTACCTTGCATACTATGTAGGAAGTCGCGAATGGTCTAGGGTTTGAATGATTTTTAATCATTCTTTAATCTTATCCCGCGATAAAAAGCAAATCTTTATATTTAAAGATACGTTGAATCGTCAATTTTAAGGTCTCGCTATTTATGTATTTGATACGATGATAATAGGTGATACCGTAATAATAACTTAATTGAGAATAAAGTTTTTATTAAAATCTATGATACGAAGATGTATGCATGCTTCTTCGTACATATTTGACACGTCAAATAAAATACCTTTTTTCAACTAAGTTGTTGCCATCCAATTTGTAAAAACACTTGTAGATTGCTCTTTACTATGCGTGAGACGTGTGTAGATTTGCAATCTCAAGGTGATTATACGCTTTTCCGTGAGACGGTGAGTGTTACATAATCACAGTTTTTGATTGGACGACTTAGCGTTGTTGTGGTTAGACTATTCACAAGCTGGCTTAGATGGGATGGAAAACATGCTTACTAGATATTATTGTAATAAAGTAAGTCCTATATGGTTTAGGAATTGCAATAGTTTGTGAATTTCAATAGTTTGATTACCTTGATTACACCTCATAGCAGATCAACTGATGTGGTGGGGGTATGTCAAGTTGGGTCCTAACCTTAGAAAATTAATTGTTTATTTGAATAAACATGGGTAGTTAATTTTCTTCAAGGAGTATTATCGAAAATACTAAAATTGAATTTTGCGATTCTATTAATAGTATTAATGCAACGATAAAACCGTAAACAATGGTTTGTTTCTTTATCAAAGAAGTCAAACCGAGACTCTTTTCCTTGTAAGGAACATGGAGACTCATTCCTAATATCTTTCTTGCTCTGGAAAGTTATATAGGAAATGTATGAATTGACTAATTTATATCAAAATCATAGCAAGCTTAAAAGTTAAGTTATTGCTTATGACTTTTATTTTCATATAGATTTTCATGGGTTGAATATTTTTGAAAGATATAAGACATATAGATAACTAGAGATATGTTCTTAAAGCTATCAATGTTAACATCTTATGTAAGATGTTTTATGAGTTCTGGATTGGAATTCCTATTATCGCTAAGTGGTAAAGGCAACTTAGGAAAATGTTCTAGTTGTTTGTCTTAATAAATTAAGGAGGAAAGTTGCAAGATGCTCTAATTTTCAAGTGAATCAATTAGATGATGGATAGTCACTCATCTACATACTAGAACTTTTAAAATTCAAGTAAATGTTACTAATTAAGATTTCAAAGAGAGTTGGAAAATACATAGATCACTATTTGTTTTCACTGGTTATGGAACACTTCCAATTTGTCAATCCAGTGGGGATTCGCGTATATTTCTGAACAAGTGACATTCAGTGATGTTACTGTCAAAATTTCAGGGGGAGCTACAAGGTTTTTATCTTGGTAGTAACCTAGATTATTTCTTGCTTATCTTGAAATAATATATATACTTTTTCGACTATAGACACTCATGGTTTATTATACAACATGGTTCTATATCTACTTGTAAGCTAATATCTGTGACACTATTATATTGTCCACATAAACAAACGAACGTTGTGTTGTTTGACTATATGTATGATGTTGTGCCATGCACAAGTGGGAAAAATCTTTATTGTGTGTAAGGTACAACACATGACAATAACAATATGATTAAATGTTCTCTTGACCGTAAGGTATGACAACTATGTCGATATTGAATTAAAGACTACATTCAAGTAAAATATTTATGGTTATTTTGGAATGTCCATAATAATGAAGTATTTCAATTTATAAACTACTTAAAGTAAAAGGTTTATGTGCTCTTGGAATGTCACAAATAATGAAGTAATCTTGATTAACTTGAAATTACTACTGAAGCCAAGAGTTGGTGTTCAAAATTACTTTAGTTAAATATGTTTATGTTTATTGTAAATTAATAAACACTAAGTCCGTTAATTGTTAAATGACTTAAAACTAAAGTAAGTGATATCTTCATGGCTATGACGATGAACAAAGTCCTTGAATTGTTCAAATGCAAAATTAATGTATAGTTAATATGGATGGTTCTTGAATTAGTTAATGCCATATACATTATTGTCATGCAAATAGTTTTTTAATACTTATTTCAATTTGGTATGACACAATTGATAAGTATGTGACCTAAAGAGTATTAAGTTATTTAAAAGATTGTGATAAAGTCTCATAATAAAATTACTCATAGAATACCACATATTCATGGTATGTCTAGAGTATTGAATCAAATTATTTGATTTTGATAACTTAAATATTTTACCTCTGAATCTGTCAAGGTTTGAAATTGAGTATGTCTTATATATACTCGATAAGACTCTAACCTAGAAGGTTAATAAGACATAATCATGATTATGGAATGTGATGATTCACATTAAGTCTTAAATTTTGAAGTTCTGTTTTTTGTTAAAAGTCTTATAAAGAATCATATTAACAAACTAAACACATGAACTGTCAATGTATATTGTAATGTCTCAAAAGAGAACAAATTATTGTTACTCTACATGCTATGTAATTATAGAAGAGTCTTTAATTACAAAAAAGCAAATGGGAGCGTTTTTAAATCTTAAAGACATAAAAAAAATACAAAATAAATAACCTTCTTAAACATACTAGTGAATATCATACTGAGGCTTTACAAGTAAATGTTACATGTAAATGTTAAACCTCATAATGATATAATTCTCGTTCATAGATCCGTAAGGATACCTCAAATACTTGATTGATAAATGTTATTTCAATATTGAGGAATATGAGTCACAGGATCATGGGAAACATGTTTAAAGATGCATTATTGAATTTGATTTAGGTTATCATGATGTAACCATTAATATATGTATTTTAATTTTGAATTTTGAACAATAATGACTCAAAATATGAAGTTAAGATGCTTAGTCCACAAGATAAATCAATTTGGACTTGATGATCTTTAACTAAAACATTTAGTCTGGTTAAAGTTAGAATGGTTTAAAAAGAGAAGAAAAAACCAAGTGGTTATGTTCTTGGTTTCAAACTCATTAAGGGCAATGTATGTAAACACTATATAATGACATACATTATGATAGGATTTGTAATCGATACTCAGTCGCATTGATTGTGATTAAATATTCGTTTCTATGTGCATTAAATTATCTAAAAGATAGTTGAGATTTGTCTATTACTTAGTGTTCATATAGATGAAAATATGACAATAGAATTTTTAAAACTCTTCTTGAATGATTGCTTTTGCCGAGGACGGTAGTAATCAAAGGAGTTTATGAATATTTTTAATCTTTATAAGTGTACGAAACAGCAAGAATTTCAAGTATGGATCATTGCATGCATCTAGGAGAATAGATCTTTGTTTATTGTTAAATAAAAGACAACTCCTGAGAATTTCTAAAAGTAGTGGGTGTAAATTATGTTAAGAGTTTCTTGTCATCTGAAGATTTAGGAAATTTAAAATTTACAACCTTGAAATATTATGTTATTTCTCATGAATTATATGCGTGGTATATATCTAACCACAATTTGACATACCATTTTAGAAAGTCTCAATGGAGGCATATCTTGATAAGATGGAAATGAATGAAATCTTAAGTTTAGACTAAAGTTCGTTATAGACACATTCATATTGTATAGAGAAATAGTTGTATCATGCATGAATGCAAGATGATTTGACAACATTGGTATTTAGTTGAAAGTTATTTAATAATTATAAAATTGAATATTTTAATGGAATATGTTTAGAGTTGGAATTATTCTTAGATTATGAATTTGTCCAGAGTAATAAAATTCGTAGGATATATGGTGCCAACAATTTGTTGTGCTAAGAATCAAACAATGAACTTGGAGTACATTGTGGTGCCAAACATTCATTAGAGAATATTCATCGTTTACGGATTTTAAAGGCATGGGGATGTTTATGTACACGGATGCTAAATCTAATTGAGATGACACTCAATACTTGTTATGGTATGATTTCATTTTTGATGATGACCATGTGGACTAATTGTGCTCGACTGAGAGCATAGTTGCATTATACATTAAAGAACAAGAATGCTTTACGTTTTGAAAAGCTGTGAAGATGATTGTGTCAATAGTTGATGTTACACACCTTATGAGATATAGTGTGTCGAGATATTTGAATATATATGAACAAACAATCATCATACATATCTCAAGAATTCACTTATTGAATTCTTAAAATAAAGTATTTCACAAATCCTGTAAAGATTCAAATCTAGTTGAAAATTATGAAATTCTTAGTAGTAGGCCGGTGGTGGGCGTTGGTCAACAAGTACGATTGTCGTATCTTGAGGCATGATTTGTCAACTAGAATTGTCATGCATTTGATCTATTTAGTATTTGGATAAGGGATGTTTAGACAATTTTATTAATGATAATGATACGAGGTATATAGGTTATATTTAATATAAATTGTGTCCTATATTTGCATATTTATATCCATGAATAATAAATGTATTATTCTAAATTAATCCGTTGTCGATTAACAATATAGAAATAGTGTTAAACTAAGACAATTCTGAGTGATTGGTGATATCTTGGATATTAAAGGATGTGTCCGCCAAACTCACATGATATTCATAAGATGAATATTGGACTTCCCCAACTAACAAGATTATTACTTTATGGATCAGCGTCATTAAGTAAATCTTGTAAGTGATTTTAATTTACTAAATCCTTAGACTTGAGATGCAAGTAGGTCTTGCATGTGTGGATAATCCTTCTTGATGTAGTTTAAGTTATCCTGAATAAGGTAGCTAATAAGGACTATTTTCAGAAGTGATTGTGAAGCATATGACTTGACACTTGTAGTCAATATAGAATTTGTTCCTTCAATAGTTGAAGTATGATGCCACTGGGCCCCTTGTAGGGTTAATCAGATGTATGTGTGGCCGCACCCAAAAACTCAGGTAGATATGTCTCAATGATTTTTGGTAATCTAGATTAATCATATATACGAGAAACAGAATCGTTAATTAATGGAATGACTTCGATCCATATCCATTTTTAACACGGTATCGGAAATAAAGGGATTGTAAATTCATAAATCATTTAACTGTGACTTTATGTAAGTACACTCAGGTATTTCTGGGAACATTGGCGTGTTGCTAGACGCTTACCAATGTTGTTATATTTATTTGTGACATGTCCAAGTGGGAGCTGTTGGGATATGTTCATATCATAAATAAATATACGACCGAAAATATGTGAGCCTATGGGGGCACACACGTATACATAGAGGATACGTTTATTAATCTAATTAATATGTTTATAATATATTAATTATATTAATATGTTTCACGAAATTATTAAATGGTAGTTAATTATTAACGTTAGACGTTATAATTAATTAATATATTGTGACCGGACGAACAAGGAAATATGGAGGGGTCCGAATGTTGATTTATGAAATTTGAAGAGGTGTTTGAGTATGACTTGAAGAACAAGTCTTGGGGCTATATATATATCCCCTTACCTCATTCATTCGGTTAGATATAAGTCAAACGACAAAAAATAAATAAAACCTAATTACGTTTTCTTTTCCTTCTATGTTCGACAATAAGGATGGAAAATCCATGCACATGCAGGATGGAAAAACCATACGTATGTAATCCCAACTCTTGTTAATGGTTACATTAATTATCCATGTTGTATGCCATGAAGGGTTTAACACACGCATGCATGTTTTTCTTTCCATCGTTGTTACACAAGTTGTCGTTATAATCCCGTGTGGGTTTCGATCGTGTGACGATAAGAATCAAAACAAGAACAATGTGTTGGGTTGTTTTATTCGTGAAGAAAGGACTAGCATCTTAGCGTATCTCAGTACTAGGTAAGTGTATGCACACCATAGATGTTATCTACTTTGGTAACTTTATTAGTTTGCGTGGTATTCTATTTATACACAAGCGTATATTCAAGAACGGTGTTCGTTAATTGCTAAAAGGTACGCGTTCTTGATCCTTTTGTTAATTGCATATTCTATACGTGTTTTATTTATTCCGCTGCGTACTCGTGATCTTTAATGGTTAATAGTTGTAAAAACCCAACAGTGGCATCACGAGCCATCGTATAGAATTTGTAGTTACAAAGTAATAAAATTTGACAAATTAGGATTCTTGATTAATTTTAAAGCCCTTTGGGCGTTTTATGCATAAAGATTCGATCTTTGTGCATCAAGATTCAATCTTTATTGGTTATAAAATTAATTAGACGAATTCTAGGTTGTATGAAATTTTATTGATAAAACTTTGATGCTTTTAATGTAATTGATCAGATTTATGTTTAAAATTAATTTTAATTCCATCCATATAAATAACATGCAATTTTTCATGGAGAGATAAGTGATAATAAATCATGTTAATTGTTATAAGGGATTTTATGAAATATGATATCAGTAATAAAACAAAACTTAAATTATTGGTTCGATCACGACTTAAAAGCTAGGGACACCTTAGCTATGTCTTAATGGGGCCTAAACGTTGTATTAAATTTTATGTGCTATGTGGTATATATTTGTATAAGGCTTACGCAATCGATTATATCGATGGATGTGGCCGGAGTTTTTAGGACGAAAGCTTAAATGAATTAGACATGTTTAAATTATAGATAATTAGGATCTGATAATGGATATTTTGCATGACTTAATGGTTAAGTTTTTTCATTTGAAATATGTGGTTAATGTATTATTTTGTGTTTTATGTTTGTTTATTTTATGTTTGACTTGTAAGAACATTAAAGGGGTTGGTCAAACAAATATAAAACATGAACTAATGATTATCAAATAAGATTATTTAGGACTATACTAATTGCAAAAGGTCAAAAGTGATCGGCTTACACCGATATAAAATCTTCCATGACTAGACTAGCAAAGTTAAGTTTATAATATTCTTTATATTAAATTTTAATTTTATCCATGACGTAATTTGCAAAAGTACAAATAGTTGCAAGGATAAGGTCGAGAGACTCATCAAACTTTGGGTCTTGTAGATACCATTACCCTATAATACCTGACTACTTGTTAAGTTCCTTTACCATTTATACATGTAAATCGCGAATGGTCTAGGTTTTGAATGATTTTTTAATCATCTTTTAATCTTTTCCTGCGGTAAAAAGCAAATCTGTATATTAGAATGAACTTGAATCTCAATTTTAAGTCTTCGCTTTTATTATTTAACGATAAAAAGTGATACCGTAATAAAAACTTAAGTTAAGAATAAAGTTTATATAAATCTAAGATAAGAAGAGTAAGCATGCTTCTTCGTACATATTTGACTCGACAAATAATAATACCCATATTCCAACTAAGTTGTGTCATCCAATTTGTAAAAAAACCCTTGTAGATTGCTCTTTACTATGCTGAGACGTGTGTAGATTGCAATCTCAGAGGTGAATTATACCTTTTCCGTGAGACGGTGATGTTACAGAATCACTGTTTTTGATTGGACGACTTAGCGTGTTGTGGTATAAGACCTATTAACACCGGCATAGATGGGATAAACATCTTACTAGATAATATTGTAATAAAGTAAGTCTCATATGTTTAAGATTTACAAAAGTTGTGAATTATCAATCGGTGATTACCTTTTAATACACCACACTAGCAATCTAACTAATGTGGTTGGTGTAGTCAAGTAGATCTTAACCTTAGAAATTAATTGTTTATATTGAATAAACATGGTAGTTTATTTCTTCAAGGAGTATTATCGAAAATACCTAAAATTAAATTATTGCAATCTTATTAATAAGTATTAATGCAACATAAACCGAAACAATGGTTTGTTTCTTTATCAAAGAAGTCAAACGAGACCTCCTTCTTGTATAACATAGAACTCATCCTAATATCGTTTCTTGCTCCGAAAAAGTTCTAATAGGAACGTAGGAATGTCCTAAGTAATCAAACTCATAGCAAGCTTAAAAGTTAAGTATATTCTGACTTTATATTTTCATAGAATTTACAGCACCCTGATTTCGGTGTGAAATACTTTTAAAAGATATAAGCATATAGATAACTAGAAATATGTTCTTAAAGCGATCAAATGTAACATCTAATGTAAGATGTTTTTTATGAGTTCTTGATTAGAAAAATACCATTATTACCGCAAATTGGTAAAGGCAAACTAGGATAATATATCTAGTTGTTTGTCTTAATCAAAATTAAGGAGGAAATTGCATGCTCAATTTTCAGTTTTAAATCAATACAGTGTGATATCCCTCATCTACATAGTAGAACTTTTGAAATCTAAGTAAATGTTACTAATTAAAATTTCAAAGAGAGTTGAAAAGTAAATAGATCACTATTTGTTTTCACTGGTTATGGAACACTTGCAATGTTGTCAAATCCAGTGGGAGCATCGCGATTTATTTCTGAACAAGACATTCATGTGATGCTGTCGAATTCAGTGGGAGCTACAAGGTTCTTTATCTTGGTAGTAACCTAGATTATTTCTTGTTTATCTTGAGATAATGCATAATTTTCTAACTATAGACACTCATGGTTTTAAGGATAGTCGTGCACTATTTCTTATTAAACAAAGTGATTCTATATCTACTTGTAAAGCTAATATCTATGACACTATCATATTGTCTGTATAAACAAACGAATGTCGTGTGGTTTTACTATGTGTATGATGTTGTGCCATGCACAAGTGGGAGAAATCTTTATTGTGTGCAAGGTACAACACATGGACATAACGAATGATTAACGGTTCTCTGACCGAAGTAAAAAACAATATGTCGAGATATGAATTAAAGACTACTTCAAGTAAAATGTTTATGTGTTTTTGGAATGTCCATAATAATGAAGTAAACAATATGTCGAGATATGAATTAAAGACTACTTCAAGTAAAATGTTTATGTGTTTTTGGAATGTCCATAATAAGAGTAATCTTGGAATTATAAACTACTTCAAGTAAAATTGTTTATGTGCTCTTGGAATGTCCAACAACTAATGAAGTAATCTGATACTTGGAAAATTACTACTGAGCCAAAGGTGGTTCAGATTAACTTGTTAAATATGTTTATGTGTTATTTGTAAATTAATAAACCATTAAGTTCCATAATTGTTAAAAGACTTATAAGATAAAGTAAGCGTTCAGAATTACCTTTATTAATATGTTTATGTTAATTGTAAATTAATAACAGTAAGTCCGTAATTTTAAAAGTCTTATAACATAATGTAAGTTATATCTTCTGGCTTATTGACATGAGCAAAAGTTTCCTTGAATTGGTTCAAAGGCAAATAATGGATTGTTTAACATGATATAGTTCTTGAACTAGTTTAAAAGTCATACATTATGGCCATCAAATAGTTTTAAAATATTATAATTCAATTGTTTTGACACAATTAATAAATATGTGACCTAAAAAGTATTAATTATCTAAAAGATTGTATAAAGTCACACAATAAAATTACTCCCATAAAATACCACAAATTTCATGATATGTCTAGAGTGTTTGAATCAAATTCTTTGAATTATTGATTTGATAACTTAAATATTTTACCTCCAAAATCTCTCAAGGTTTAAAATTGAGTATGTCTAGTATATACTCAATAAGACTCCAACCTAGAAGGTTTAATAAGACACCATCATGATTATGGAATGTGATGACTCACATTAAGTTTTAAGAAATTGAAGTTCCGAATTTGTTAAAAGTCTTATGAAGAATGACATTAACAAACTAAACTCAGAAACTGTCAATGTATCTTGTAATGTCCATCTACATGCTTAGTAATTATAAAAGAGTCTTTAATTATAAAAAGGCAAGTGGAGCGTTTTTAGATCTGAAAGAGATAAAAATACAAAAATCCATAACCTTCTAAACGCACTATGAATATCATATCGAGGCTTTAAAATGTGTAAACCTCAAAATGATATAATTTTTCGTCATAGATCCCAAGACACCTCAAATACTTGATTGAAAAATGTTATATCAATATTAAGGAATATGAGTCACAGGATCATGGTGAACCTGTTAATCATTAAAATGCATTGAATTTTGAATTTGATTAATGACTCAAACTATGAATGTTAAATGATGTCCCCATAAAATAATCAATTTGGAAAACTTGATTGATCTTAACTAAACAGTAATGTAAAGTTAAATATTTTTAAAAAAGAGAAGAAAAACCCAAGTGGTTACGTTCTTAGTTTCAAACTCATAAGGGAAATGTTGTACACATACATAATGCATACATTAAGATAGGATTTTAATATACTCAAGCAATTGATTGTGATTAAATATTCTTTCTATGTGTATTAATTATATAAAGATGGTTGATTGTCATACTAGTGTTCATATAGATGAAATATGACAATAGAATTTTAAAACCCTGCCTTGAATATCTTTTGGGGCAGGACGTTAGTAATCAAAGATTGATGAATTCATATAATCTTTATAAAGTGTACAAACAGCAAGAATTCAAGTATGGATCATTGGCAAGCAATAGAGAATAACTTATTTATATTTTAAATAATAGATAACCCTAAATTTCTAAAAGCAGTGGAGTATTTAATCCAGTTCCTTTCACCTGAAAGATTTAGGAAATTAAATATACAACATAACATATATCCATTGCTTTGAACATATCAGTATATAAATCAACACAATTTTGACATACCATTAGACAGTCTCAATGTATGAATAACTTTGATAAATGAGAACATGAATGAAATCTGAGTTAGACTAAAGGAATCATATGTATATCATATTATGTAGAGAGAATAGTTGTATCACCATGAATGCAAGAATTGACCACATTTGTATTTAATCGAATTATTAATAATCATAATTTAATATTTAATAGATTATTGTTTGTTTAAATTCTTTCTTAGATTAGAGATTTGTCCATATTAATGAAAATCTAAGGTATATAGTTGCAAACAATTTAATTGTGCAATAAATAAACCATAAACTTGGAGTTCATAGGTGCTAAACATTATTAAGAAATATTCATCGTTGACGGATTTAAAGCATGTGATGTTATACACGATGCTAAATCTAATTGAGATGACACTCATACGTTTGATGTCTGATTTCATTTTTGATGATGACCAGTGGACTAGTGCTAATTAAGCATAAGTTTGCATGTACACATTATAAATAAGAATCTTTACAGTTTTGGAAGCTGTGAAGATGATGTGTCAATATTGATTTAGCACAACTTATAATAATATAGTGTCAAGATATTTAGATATAAATGAACAAACTCTCATCATACATATCCAAGAACTCACTTATGATTTCTTGAAATAATATTCCAAAATCCTAAAGATAAAATCCTAGTTTAAATTAAAAATTTAAGCCTTATCAACAAGTACGATGTCGTATTCTGAGCATGATTTGTCAACGAGCAATTATCATGCATTTGATCAATTTATATTTTGATAAGGGATTTTTTAACAATTTTAATTAATGATAATGATACGAGTATATAGGGTATATTTAATATAAATTATTCCTATATTTGATGTTTAATCCATGAATAAAAATTATTATTCTAAATTATCCTTGGCGATTTAACAATATGTGAATATTTAAACTAAACAATTCGAGTATATGGTGAATTTGAGATATTGATATCGGTGATATTAGATAATCCACCAAACTGCACATGTGGATCATAAAGATGAATATTGATTTCCCCACTAACAAGATTAATCAACTTATGGATCGGCGCATTAAGTAAACTTGTAAGTGATTTTAATTGACCTAAATCTCAGACTTGAGATCATAGTAGGTTTAGCATATGTGATATTCCCATCTTGAAAGTTAAGTTGTCCCTGAATAAAGGTAACTAATAAGGGCTAAGTCCATAATGGTTATGCTACATGATACTAACACTTGATCAATATAAATTTTTCCTTCAATAGTTGAAGTATGATGCCACTGGGCCCCTCATAGGGTTAATCAGATGTATGTGTTGCCGCACCCAAAAACTCAGGTAGATATGTCTTAATGATTTTTGTTAATCTTGATTAATCATATATACGAGAAACAGAATCGTTAATTAATGGAATGACTTCGATCCATATCTATTTTTAATACGGTATCGGAAATAAAGGGATTGTAAATACTTAAATCATTTAACTGTGACTTTACGGAAGTACACTCGGGTATTCTGGTAACATTGGCTGTTGCTAGACCTTACCAATGTTTAATTTATTTGTGACATGTCCAAGTGAGAGCTGTTGAGGATATGTTCATACATAAATAAATATACACCGATAAATTGTGGCCTATAGGCACACACTAATACATAAAGAATACTTTTATTTAATCTATAATAATATGTTTAAAGATATAGCTATAATTATATTAATATGTTTCACGAAATTATTAAATGGTAGTTAATTATTAACGTTAGACGTTATAATTAATTAATATATTGTGACCGGACGAACAAGGAAATATGGAGGGGTCCGAATGTTGATTTATGAAATTTGAAGAGGTGTTTGAGTATGACTTGAAGAACAAGTCTTGGGGCTATATATATATCCCCTTACCTCATTCATTCGGTTAGATATAAGTCAAACGACAAAAAATAAATAAAACCCAATTACGTTTTCTTTTCCTTCTATGTTCGACAATAAGGATGGAAAATCCATGCACATGCAGGATGGAAAAACCATACGTATGTAATCCCAACTCTTGTTAATGGTTACATTAATTATCCATGTGTATGCATGAAGGGTTATACATACGCATGCATGTTTTTCTTTCCATCGTTGTTAGACAAGTTGTCGTTATAATCCCGTGTGGGTTTCGATCGTGTGACGATAAGAATCAAAACAAGAACAATGTGTTGGGTTGTTTTATTCGTGAAGAAAGGACTAGCATCCTAGCGTATCTCAGTGACGTGTAGTGTATGCACACCATAGAGGTTATCTACTTTGGTAACTTATTTAGTTTGCGTGGTATTCGATTTATACACAAGCGTATATTCAAGAACGGTGTTCGTTAATTGCTAAAAGGTACGCGTTCTTGATCCCTTTGTTAATTACATATTCTATACGTGTTTTATTTATTCCGCTGCGTACTCGTGATCTTTAATGGTTAATAGTTGTAAAAACCCAACAGGTATCGAGCCTCCCTTCTTCGATCCTCTCTAAACCCTAAATTTTTTAATTCAGTCGATCATCAATTGTTGTGTTAGTAATTTGTGCCCGGTCATAAATCTACAAGTTTGATTTAAGATATTCGTGCTTTAGGTCACAATCTTTTATATTTGGTTTTCTTTGTTTCTGTTGGTGATTCATCTTTGGTACCAAATTCACTTATTGAAGGTATTATCTCTATTTCTGCCTTATTTGACTCCACCAAATAGGCTCACTTTCATGCATTTGTTCATTGTTTCATCCATACTTATACCATCCAAATCCAAAACCCTACTATTCACGTGATACATATACTATTTGTTCACTATTTCATCCATACTTATACCATTCAAATCCAAAACCCTACTATTTACGTGATACATATACTATTATATTATAATGACTGAAGCCAAAGCCCCTACTCCCGTCTTACTCTCGGATAAGCTAGCATTAGTCACCCATCACCATCTCCTCGCTCGCGTACCGGTTAAACTTGACCTTGACGATTGAAACTACGGGTCATGGGAGTATTTTTTTGAACAATTGTGCTCTAGTTATGATGTTGACACATACCTTACAAGCCCTAATGCCGAAAGTGGTACGAGTTCCTCGACGCCATTCACACCCAAAGAACTCAAAGTTGATAAAATTATGCTCTCTTGGATCCTTTTCACTCTTTCCGATTCTCTTTGTGCTGGGATTGTTGTGGCACGCCCCAAGTCTGCTAAAGAAGCATGGAGCCTTATCTCTGATATTGTCAAGGATAATAAGAGATCTCGCACTAATACATTGAAGGCCGAGTTATGTTCTATTAAGCTTGGGGATCAAAGCATGGAATCTTATTTTCAAAAAAATCGATTCCATTGTTAACATCCTCACTAGTCTTGACGCTCGTGTTAATGAAGAAGATGTGGTTCACTATGCCTTTGTGGGTCTTCCGGATACATACAACCAAGTTTGTGGCTACATGCATTGGAAGGACACCTTTCCCGATCTCAAAGTTGTGCGCTCCTTGTTAATCGCCGAAGAGATAAGATTAAAATCAAAAGTGCTTGCTTCGTTTATGGATTCTTCTACCCCTATGGTTTTTGTGGCTGGCTCAAGCAACAATTCACGTCCTTCTTTTATGGCTCAAGGCAAGCCTTGGAAACCTTGTTTCAACTTTGCCAAGGGAAATTATCGTTATGGTGATTCGTGTTGATATGTTCATGATGCTAATGCTCGTGTACCTAATGCTACTAGCGGGTTTAATAAGGGCCGTAGGACTAGTGAAAACTCCACCAATGAACTCTTAAATAAATTGCTAGCATAATTGGGAAATTTGGGAATGAATATGTCACATACTAGTACCAATACTATGGCACCTACTATTTCTTCATCAATTAGACCAACCCAAAATTCTAGTGTGCCCATTGCTTATTATGCTAGCCCAAGTCCTACTGCCCCTACCGGCCCAAGTGCCCCACCCGAGTTCCCTATGTCAGCCCAAGTGCTGCTTTATTACACTGCTGGACCGACCCAATTTGTATCGGCCCAATCTACATTAAATCTGAGACAAGCCACCATGTTACCTCATGCTTTTACTGCCGGGACTCTCCAAGACCCATCTTCCGGTGCCTGGAACATGGATACAGGTGCCAGCTCTCACCTAAATTATTCTACTACTAGCTTAAGTATTGTGCTTAATTCAAGCATGTATTCAACTATTTTGGTTGGTGACGGTCATTCTATACCCGTCACTAACACCGGCCATAGCATTTTGCCTACTCCTTTAAAGTCTTTGCGTCTAAATAATGTCCTTATCACTCCTCATATTGTCAAAAATTTAATTTTTGTTCGTCAATTTGTTCGATATAATGATTGTACTATTAAATTTGACTCATTTGGTTTTTATGTTAAGGACTTCATGACGCGACGGGTACTCCTCCAATGTGATAGCACCGGGGATCTCTATCCTGTTACAGCTCCTTCTCCCATTCAGCATGCGTTTCTTGTTAGTCAACATACGTGGCACCAGCGTCTTGGACACCTAGGAAGTGCCGTGTTGCATCATTTAGTGTCTAACAATGTCATTTCATGTAATAAAGAGAAGCCTCCTATTCTATGCCATGCTTGTCAGCTTGGTAAGCATGTGAGGCTTCCATTTGTCAGTTGTAACACTATTGTTTCTTCCTGTTTTGATATTATGCACTCGGATGTGTGGACTTCACCCATACTGAGTCTTTCAGGTTTTCAATACTATGTTTTGTTCTTAGATCACTATTCTCAGTTTGTTTGGGTTTATCCATTAGTTTGTAAATCTGATGTTCTGTCTAAATTTATATTATTTCACAACTATGTCCACACTCAATTTAAGTGTGAAATTCGTGCTTTTCAATGTGATCATGGTGGTGAATTCGACAACCAT
>BQNB010082175.1:10734-29405 GCA_026074375.1 Tanacetum coccineum | reverse complement strand
CTCTAGAACTCCCACTTTCTCTCTCTAGATAATTTGACCAAACATTAATCCTAGGCTTGTGTTATGATATCCAATATGTTACAAACCAGATCTGGGTATTACTGGCCGACAATGCACAAAGACGCGCGGAACATCATCAGGGCATGTAACGACTGCTAGACCCACCGACCAGTCACTAGGAATCCGCAGCAAAAGCTCACGTCGATAACTTCTCCATGGCCATTCTTGTAACAACTTGCAATTTTTGGAATTTTAAATGACTATTTTACCCTTTGACTTTTCGGGTCCAACTTGACTTTTCGGGTCCAATTTGACTTTTTGACTCTTGATCATTTATTGTCACATAAAAACGATTACCGCGTAACCGATAATTTTTTGGAACATATTTAAATAATAAATCATATTTATTATTACATATCTCTCATGTGCAAATTTATTTTTAACTTATTTGACTTGAAAACGAGAAGATATATGTTATTCATGAGTTTACTTATAAAAAACGACCCGCTAAATCACGTTTTCACGACTCGGACTCTAAAGCAAATTGATGTAAAACGACATTCCGGACAACTTTTTAGTTTTGCCCGAGACCCGAAAACAAACAGAAAGTGACTAAAATACCCTCGAAAAAATTTGAACAGCGCACACAACGCGCATCGACACAAAAAATAATTAAATTTATATTTATTTATCACAGTTTATTAAATAAAAATATTTAATAAATTATTTAATATTTTATTCAAAAGCGTTTATTTAAAAACGCGAATGTTCAAAATAAAGTTTCATTTACGGACAAAGTTTGCCCACGACACCCAATGGTACCAAATAAATAGTAATGATTTTAAATATATTTTAGAGTAAATTGCATAAATCGTCCCTAAAGTTTGGCCAAATTGCATGTTTCATCACAAACGTTACAAAAGTGCAAGAATCGTCCATGTGGGGAAATCTTTGGTGCAAGTATCGTCCCTGTGATGAAACCTTTGGTATAAAATACTAGCCGTGTAAATACTCATTTTCGTAGTAAAAACTATTTGGAAAATAATGGGGCAACTTTCGTGTTTTGAATCGTCCGTTTACTAGCCTAAACGGATCCCGAACCGATATTTAACAAAAATTACACTATGGGTCCCAGTGGAAATATTTACAACAAATAACCCTAAACTATCCTAGACTTGTAACTCTCTTTTATAACTTTTGAATATATAAAGAAAAGTATTAGGGTTTCTTGCCATAAGTTATCAAAACCTAGCCCTTCTTCTCTCTAAATTTCCGGCGCCGTTCTGGCGGCCTCCGACCAACCCATCACGCCATGCACCACCACCATTTCCACACCATCATCATCCCCATCGTCACCACACCACCTCACCATCGTC
Source organism: Tanacetum coccineum (assembly GCA_026074375.1). Lineage (NCBI taxonomy): Eukaryota > Viridiplantae > Streptophyta > Magnoliopsida > Asterales > Asteraceae > Tanacetum > Tanacetum coccineum. The sequence continues at coordinate 28,029 of BQNB010082175.1, read as the reverse complement.
ATCCTCACCAACAACATCATCACCATCTACGCCACACCATCACCTTCATCGCACCACCACTACCATCATCCGAACACCACCTTCATCTCCATCTCCACGACACCACTCCCACCACCACATCACTCCCGTCATCTGTGCCACCAACGCACAGCCACCACCTCCACGGCTGACACCTCGTCACCACCATAACAATGGTGCGTTTGGCTGTGTAAAACAGCCACAATGGTGCGTTTGGCTGTGTAAAACAGCCACAAGGGTGCGTTTGGTTCTGTCATTAACCACCAAAGGGTGCGTTTGGATATGGGTTCACCGTCATAGGGAGCGTTGGGTTTCGGGTCAGCACCAAGGGTGCGTTGGGTTTGACAGAAGCACCACTAGGGTGCGTTTGGTTGTTCTAAAAACCAAAAAGGGTGCGTTTGGTTTTGATAGAAGCATGCGTTGGGTTTGAGTTTAACAATAGTAGAAGTGTTTGGGTAAGCAGAAAACGTATAGGGGTGTGTTTGGGTGAGCATAAAACGTATAGGGGTGTGTTTGGGTGAGCATAAAATGTATAGGGGTGTGTTTGGGTGAGCAAAAAACGTATAGGGGTGTGTTTGGGTTAGCAGAAACACCAAAGGGTGCGTTTGGTAATAGCAACAGCCTTTAGGTCGTGTTTGTTTGGTATAATCAACTAATAAATATATCACTAGATTTCATAAGTAAAACCGGATCTAAATGGTGGTTTTAATGGTTAAATATAATGTGTTATTGGTTGATTTTCGTGGGTGTTTGGTTTTGCGTTTAACAACCATTAGGGTGTGTTTAGTTTTGCTTAGTTTTATTATTTGTTGGTCTCGTCTAGACATACATTGAAACACGGGTATTTGAAACATGGATCTAAATGGTGGTTTTAACGGTTAAATAAAATGTGTTATTGGTTGATTTCCGTAGGTGTTTGGTTTTGCGTTTAACAACCATTAGGGTGTGTTTAGTTTTGCTTAGTTTTATTATTTGTTGGTCTCGTCTAGACATACATTGAAACACGGGTATTTGCAACATGGATTGGATTTTATAAAAATGGAAAACGTTGTATAAACGAAAAGGTTATACTGAAATTTTCTATAAATTTCTATACTTAGTAATCCTTACTATAATTTCTATTATTTTAGAAACCCGATAAAAGGACGAAGTTATATAGTTTTAAGATTGTTAATTCGTTATTATGCAATAACCCGACAAACGAACGAAAACTATACTTTTACAAACGAGATAACTATTCTAGCTACAACCCGTCGAGGAAACGAAATACAAATTTATAAAATATTATTTTATATTTTATAATTGTCAACTAGAAGATAACATCATAACTGCTGTAAAAGCTTTACAAACATTGTTTAACATAATTTGTAACCTTAAAACGTACGTTTACATCTATGCAAGAACTTTTTATTTAATTAAGTGGTGATTTCCGAAAACGTGTCAAACTATTGGTTTAATTTTTACTCACACTTCCTTATATCATACTGAAAAGTTATTATATACTTCACAATTTAATCTTTTCTTTGTTATATAATTCACGATATGGTGGTTGTATAATTGTTTAATTCTTCATATGTAAAGAATACGAAATATTACATTACTATGCGTTACATTCAATTTATTTAATTTAAGCCAACCACTCAAACGAATTACAAACTTGAAATCTGAAATTTTTTTAACAATGTGTCGCAATTGATTTGAGACTATCCATCGGAAAACCCAAATACAGTTATCCTATGGCTAGTGGTTATAGCCGTTTCTAAGGATAAACCGTTAACTCCGCTGGTCGTAGTCGTTCTCTGGTTTTACGTTTGTGCTGTGCTTAATATCTGCATTTCTGCCAATTTTCCATAAATTTTTTAAAATCATCGAGGTGAGTTTAAGCCTCATGTTTACTTGTTTTACAGTATATTTTGGGGGTGAGAACATGCTTATTTACAAATTCAATTACAAGATTGATTTAACTTTACATACCGTTTTACCAACTCGTTTACAAATTAGTTACATACTCATTTACATAGTTCGCTATGAGACACATTACGTGACTTCATTTTGGTCAACAAATACAATACTTTACTTTTGAAATGATTACGGATTACTTAAGCGGATTAAACGTGATGACTACAAGTTAATGCCCGTGGGGGTGATTCTTGGAGGGGACACCTCTAGGCGGTACATATTCATTACTGCCCGGGTTTCTTGGAGGGACACCTGCATGGGTACATATGGTTTTCCATTCCTGCCGGGTGTACTTGGAGGGACACCTACGATGGGTACATAGTGCATCGGTTGTCATGCGAACTTAGAGTAATCGTAAATCACACATTGGGCAATACATACTTGAAACTTCGTGATAGTTATTAATTATCATGCATACTTTGAACAATTCGGTCTAACTTTCCATACGTACTATTGGGTAGACTATTATAATAGTTGAAATGGTCATCACACACTTTGCAAATCTTTGTTGCAACATTATACTTAAACAAACCGATAAACTCACCAACGTAATGTATGACCCTATAAACATGTATTTTACTTAGGTGAATTAGATGCGTTGGCTTACTTGATGTGCACTGGAGTCTAAATTTGTCAAGCTTTCAATTTAAAGGATTTCTACTTACATACAACTGATCAAATCTCGTTGGTTTTATTTTAAAGCTTTTCATTTGGAAGAGCAAGTATGTGGACAATGTTATATCAATTTTTAAGAAAATCAACGAGATTACTTTTCCAAACGACACATTTAGAGTCGTTCCTTGTATCTTGTGCTGTTGTATTCTGAAAGTAACCACTCCCGGACATATGTCCGTTGCGATGCATTTTAGGATGTTTACAGATTGGTATCAGAGCACTGGTTATAGAGAACTAGGTATAGCAAAGCATAAGCATATACCCTAGACTAATAACATCCACGTTTTCAACAAACATTGCATCACATCAAACATTTTCAAAGTGCATACACACTACTTGCGTCCTGCTTCCATTACCTTGTTACATTAGGCGTACATGACATACATATATATAATATATATGCTTCCATCCCTTTTGCATATAATTGTTGTATTTATTATATAAAGTTATTATAGATAAATATCAGAACAACTTTTTTAGACATTGGGAGTTGCACATGGTCTTCACCTTCGTTCCTCAGACATTTGTAAGTTAAACAATGGTCTCTAAAAATATATATATATATATATATATATATATATATATATAAATATATAATATATATATAATATATATAAATATATTATATAAGATGAAAATATATATAGATTAGATTTCACAACTTTTTACAATCGTATTACATGAAAACCGTCAACTTTGTTTACATGGAATTATGGTATGACTCTAAGTATACAATCTTATATGGGCTGACTTGTAATAAGAAGGATTGATATGATAATTGCTATGTTGACTCATTCATAGAGTACCTTTATCCTTATTTACTCAACCCGAGTACTCCTCAACTTTTTGAACACGATGACATTTCCCCTGATTTGTTTTACTTTTCGTCTCCCGAAGAGGAGATATAATCACTCGTTCCTAATAACTCAAGTAAGAACATTCATCGTCATTGTTAACCGCATACATTGAAGGTTATGGTGAGTACGCTATTGCATCAGAATTATTAAGTAGATTTATCATCTCTTTATTTGAAAGGATTTGGACGCCTCTTCATTTATATAAAAAAACTGTAAATCACCGAACATAAGTTATCAATTTATTATTTCAAAATTGGACACTTCTTTATGCAAATAAAGAATTCATAAATGAGTGGGCTTAATGGTATCACGAATAAATGAAATGAGTTGAACTCGAACCCGAAAATCGTCGGAATCCGTTAAAAAGATCTAGAAACACAATAATTCTGACCACTCAGCAGAATCTTAAGGCCTCACTTGAACTACCCTAGTCTCCATTATTAAGTTATTACTTTGCGTTACAAATATTTACGATCATGAACTGTTTGCGGAGCTAACCGACTTGTGCACACTTAAGCTAATGGAGTTGATTCATCCTCAAGAACTGAACGACTGAGTACCATATTCCGCCGTCTAACGCATAAAATCCACCGCGAGCTCCTCCAATTTGTTGAACTATTTATTATGGGGATATTTGTTTCTCGAATGTCCTCACTCTCTGCATCCCATCACAATATGTTATAGTTATTGTCGATTATGGTTGTTGTTGTTGGGTCCCCTGGAGCGGTCCCCAGCTGTTTCAACTTTATCCAATAGGTAATGGCAACCCCCTAAACAGATAAACACCCTATCGACGAAAGAGATAGTACGGAACTTTATCACTTCGGGCACTAGTACGAAGACTTAGGTAGCGAACATCCTTGGTACTGCCTAAGTAGAATGAATACTTACATCCATTCCGCCTCGACCGTTATTAATATCGTAACATTACAGCGTGATATCAAAAGGAACTCCGGTCCTTGAACATTTCAAAAACTTTTAATACAAACAACCACGTCGACTACACTTTCTTCTTGATGTTTTCTCACTTTAAAGACTTTCTTTATACCGCGGTTTTTATATCAGTCATAAGATCTGTAATGACATTTTTGAATACCTATTATGATGGCATAATTATCCTTGTCAAACTACCGAAATTTGTTTTGGATATATACAAAGTGTCGAAACATCGAATTGTTTGCAGAATAAAGTTATCAGCTTCTTTGTTATTTAAACGGTTTATTAAATCTTAAATCCTATTTATCATAGGTCACACATCAGGTTAAACACAAATTAAAATCTCGGGACAAGAAATTCTAAGGGTAGGTACTGATACAACTTGCAATTTTTAGAAATTTTACATGACTATTTTACTCTTTAACTTTCGGTCCGACTGGACTTTTTGACTCTTTAGATCTTTTATAGTCACATAAAAACGATTACCGCTAACCAATAATTTTCGGACATATTTAAATAATAAATCATATTTATATTACTTATCTCCATGTGCAAATTTATTTTTAACTTTATTTGACTGAAAACGAGAAGATATATGTTTATTATCTAAAGTTAGACTTATTAAAAACGAACCCCTAAATCAAGTTTCACGACTCGGACTCTAAAGCAATTTGATGTAAAACGACATTCCGGACAACTTTTTAGTTTTGCCCGAGACCCAAAAACAAACATAAAGTGACTAAAATACCCTCGCAAAATTTTGAACAGCGCACACAACGCGTACCGACACAAAAAAATAATTAAATTTATATTTAATTATCACTGTTTATTAAATAAAAATATTTAATAAATTATTTATATTTTATTCAAAAGCGTTTATTTAAAAACGCGAATGTTCAAAATAAAGTTTTATGTTTACGGACAAAGTTTGCCCGCGACACCCAATGGTACCAAATAAATAGTAATGATTTTAAATATATTTTATAAAAACATTTATAAAATACTAGTCGTGTAAATACTCATTTTCGTATGAAAAACTATTTGGAAAATAATGGCGCAACTTTCGTGTTTTGAATCGTCCGTTTACTAGCCTAAACGGGTCCCGAACCGATATTTAACAAAAATTACACTATGGGTCCCTGTGGAAATATTTACAACAAATAAACCTCAACTATCCTAGACTTGTCACTTTCTTTTATAACTTTTGAATATATAAAGAAAAGTATTAGGGTTTCTTGCCATTAGTTATCAAAACCTAGCCCCTCTTCTCTCTAGATTTTCGGCCAACCCATCATGCCACGCACCACCACCATTTCCATGTCACCCTTATCACCATCATCATCCCCATCGTCACCACACCACCTCACCATCGTCATCATCACCATCCACGCCACACCATCACCTTTATCGCACCACCACTGTCATCATCCGAACACCACCTTCATTTCCATCTCCACGACACCACTCCCACCACCACATCACTCCCATCATCCTTGTCACCACCTCATAGCCACCACCCCATAGCCACCACCTCCACGGTTGACACCTCGTCACCACCATAACAAGGGTGCGTTTGGCTGTGTAAAACAGCCACAAGGGTGCGTTTGGCTGTGTAAAACAGCCACAATGGTGCGTTTGGTTCTGTCATTAACGACCAAATGGTGCATTTGGATCTGGGTTCACCATCATAGGGTGCGTTGGGTTTTGGGTCAACACCAAGGGTGCGTTGAGTTTGACAGAAGCACCACTAGGATGCGTTTGGTTGTTCTAAAAACCAAAAAGGGTGTGTTTGGTTTTGATAGAAGCACCAAGGGTGCGTTGGTTTTGGGTTTAACATCAGTAGGAGTGTTTGGGTTTGGGTTTAACAGCAGTAGGAGTGTTTGGGTGAGCAGAAAAACCGTAAGGGGTGTGTTTGGGTCTGCGTTTTATTACCCAAAAAGGGTGTTTGGTTTGCAGAAACACCAAAGGGTGCGTTTGGTTTTAGCAACAGCCTTTAGGGCGTGTGTTTATGGGTATATTCATATATAATAAATATATCACTAGATTTCATAAATAAAACCGGATCTAAATGGTGGTTTTAATGGTTAAATAAAATGTGTTATTGGTTGATTTTCGTGGGTGTTTGGTTTTGCGTTTAACAACCATTAGGGTGTGTTTAGTTTTGCTTAGTTTTATTATTTGTTGGTCTTGTCTAGACATACATTGAAACACGGGTATTTGCAACATGGATTGGATTTTATAAAAATGGAAAACGTTGTAATATACAAAAAGGTCATTACCGAATAAATTTCTATATATTGTCTATCTAGTTAATCGTACTTAAGTTCTTTTGTTTTTGAAACCCGATAAAAGGACGAAGTTATATAGTTTTAAGATTGTTAATTCGTTATGATGGCTTTATCCCGTTCAAATACGAACGAAAACTATACTTTTACAAATGAGACAACTATTCTAGCTACAACCCGTCGAAGAAACAAAATACAAATTTATAAAATATTATTTTATATTTTATAATTGTCAACTAGAAGATAACATCATAACTGTTGTAAAAGTTTTACAAACATTGTTTAACACAATTTGTAACCTAAAAACGTTTAAAACTTACGTTTACATCTATGCAAGAACTTTTTATTTAATTAAGTGGTGATTTCCGAAAACGTGTCAAACTGTTTGGTTTAATTATTTACTCACACTTCTTATATAATACTTGCAAATCTTTGGATTGTTTGTCTTTGCTATATAATTCACGGTATGAGTTATATAATTGTTATTTTTCATATGTAATATATACAGAATATATTACATACTTTGCGTTTACTTTTCGATTTATTTTATTTAACCAACCACCAAACTATTACCACTTACGTATCGCGTTGATGTAACCATCCATCGAAAAACCCAAATACATTATCCTAGGCTAGTGGGACATAGTCGTTAAGATAAACCGCAACTTCATGGTCTAGCCGTTTCGATTTCTGTTTGTGTTGTGCTTAATATGTGCACTTCTGCCAATCGTTCTGCAACATCAATGTGAGTTTATAGCCTCATGTTTTACTTGTTTTATATATATTTTGGGGGTGAGAACATGCTTGTTTGCAAATGCATTTACATGGTTGATTACATATTGGTTTACACACTCATTTACATAGCTCGCTATGAGATACATTACTTGACTTTATTTTTGGTCACAAATACATACTTTACTTTTGAAATAATTTCGGATTAGCTTAAGCGGATTGAACGGATAACTAGAAGTAAATGCCTAGGTATTCTTGGAGGGGACACCTGCGAGGGGTACATATTCATTACTGCCCGGGTGTTGTTGGAGGGGACACCTGCGAGGGGTACATATTTATTACTGCCCGGGTGTTCTTGGAGGGGACACCTACGATGGGTACATATGGTTTTCATTACTGCCCGGGTGTTCTTGGAGGGGACACCTACGATGGGTACATAGTGCATCGGTTTCATGAACTTAGAGTAATCGTAATTACTCATTGGGCAATACATACTTGAAACATTTCGTGATAGTTTTAATTATCATGCACACTTTGAACAATTGCGGTCCAACTTTCATACGTACAATTTGGTGACTATTATAAGAGTTGAAATGGTCATACACACTTTGCAAATCTTTGTTGCAACATTTGTACTTAAACAAACCTATGAACTCACCAACTTTATGTTGACCCTTTTAAGCATGTTTTTCTCAGATGAATTAGATGTTTGGCTTACTTGATGTGCACTGGAGTCTTAATTTGACAAGATTTCATTTATGGATTTCTACTTACATACAAATGATCAAATCTCGTTGTGTTGTTTTCAAGCTTTTCATTGTGATGCAATTATGGGACAAATGTTATATCAATTTCAAGGAAATCAACGAGATTACTTTTCAAATGACACATTTAGAGGTCGTTCTCTTGTATCTTGTGCTGTTGTATTATGAAGTAACACTCCCAGACATAATCCCGCTGCGACGCATTTTTGGGGGTGTTACAATTCTACAAGTGGGGAATCGACATCTCAGGCCCATTCCCAGAAGGGCAAGGGAAGGTGAAGTTTTTTATCGTAGCCATTGATTACTTTACAAAGTGGATCGAAGCAAAGCAGTAGCCACGATAACCGGAAACCAAGTCAAGAAATTCGCATGGGACAATATTGTGTGCAGATTCAGACTTCCAAGAGAAATCATATCTGACAACGGAAAGCAGGTCAAAGACAATCCGTTCAAGGACTGGTGCAAAAAGCTGAATGTCAAGCAAAGGTTTGCATCCGTTAAACACCCACAAACTAACGGCCAAGTAGAGAGAGCAAACCGCAGCCTAGGAGAAGGAATAAAAGCTAGATTGGGTGAAGACAACAGAAACTGGGTCGAGGAAGTGCCGCATGTATTATGGGCACATTGCACAATGATAAAAACAAGCAACGGGGATACCCCATTCTCCCTCACATACGGTACTGAAGCTGTAATACCAGTCGAGATAGGGATGTCCTCAATAAGATGTGCGTAAGTGAACCACGCCGAAAACAACGAAGAACTGCTCCTGAACTTGGACATCCTTAAAGAAAGAAGGGAAAAGGCAGCGGTCCGTGAAGCCAGAAACAAAGCCAGAATGGCAAAGTACTATAATGCAAAAGTCCGCAGCACAAGCTTCCGCCCCGGAGAGTTTGTCTACAGCAGCAACGAAGCAAGTCGTGCCAAAGAAAGCGGAAAGATGGTCCCCAAGTGGGAAGGACCATACGAAGTAGTGGAAGCACTCGGGAAGGGAGCATATAAGCTCAGGAACGGAAGCGGAGATATACTCCCGCGCACGTGGAACGTTCAAGACTTAAAAAAATGTTATCTTTAAATTCCTATCATGTAAGCACCCCTCGCCAATGTAAAACCGCACTAGCGGTTAGGGTAATTTTCATTTAGTATTATGTAATGATCTATTTTAAAATTATTAAATGCCATGTGAAGCCTAGCTACCTTTACAAATTTTCCAAAAAAAAATTGTCACATTTTATGCATACGGTAAGACAAGCACACATGCACATAATCACACGTGTCACGGGAACGAGTACGGCCCCATAATTAACTCTATTTGTTCAAAAAGCAAATAAGGATGAGCAACCTAAAAATCAGCTCAACAAATGTAAGCGGATTGCAAGCCCAGTTTAATAGCCGAGCGGCCAAGAGATAACCAAACAAGACTATAAAAAAAGATAGCAATTTCACTTAACAAAGACTATTACAAAAAATAGCAACTTTATTTAAAAGGCTTATACAGTAGCGCGGCCACAAGTGGCCGCGTACGCAAAATAACAAAGTTAAATACTAGCACTAAGAATATGAACCTACTGCATACAAGATCAGTACGCAGCCACAGGCGGCCACGTGCAAGTCGCCAAAGTAGGAAAGTTGTTACAAGATTCACAAGATAGTTGAGGTACGAAGCACCATAGTCAAAATGGGCCCAAATACCACAAGCTAAGAACATCAAACGTCACTAGGTTTATCCAAAACAGAGGTATCAAACAGGTCATCATGCGGTTGGGTAACATGGGGCTGATTAGAGGGGCCTTCATCACTAGCCAGGACCAAGGTAGAAACCTAATAATCTGTGACGCCAAGGGAAGTAACAGGGGGATCGAAGCCAGAAGCCTCACCTAAAGTAGAGCTTGACGGTAGACATAACCCCCTCCTCTCAGTGGACTGGCAGATGGCAAGAATGGTATCGGATAATAGCATCTCGCGCTCTATGGAGCCGGACTCAGAATAGATAGGCACATAGACTTGATTAACAGAGGTCTGAAACCAAGCAAACTCAAGAGCAGCGTCCCTGTTACCTTGGTCATCCTTCAAAATGAGGGCAACCATAATCTGCACAAGAGGAGAATCCTTAAGGCTCTCTAGCTCATCCAACAAGGGAAACGATACGCCCTCAAATTCAGAAACCGCAGCAACATACTTCCCCTCAACTTCTGGGTCGTAAGCTTCAACTTAAGTCAGAGACCTACCCGCCTTGCCATGAACAATCCCAGCTTCCAAACCTTGCTGAATACCTTTATTAATGGCCATTGAGATAACCTTACCTAGGGCGGAACAACACTCAACGGAGCGGGCACACTTGTATACAGCCAAACGGAAATCGTGCCTAACAACCCATCTTCGACCATCAATAACGGTCAACATATGCGGATATAAATCGTTATCCATGTCACGTCGTACATTAGCAATGCAGGTGTTTAGCTCTGCAGCCCGCTCCTCAAAACGCCACTCCGCCGCGTCTTGTTGCATAACAAATTCCTCCCGCATCATACCCTTACCCACAACCTGACTTTTCAAACTATCACATTCTGAATCCATGGCAGAAACCCTCTTTAATAAACCAGCATTTTGTGTAGTCAAATTGGTAACCTCACAAGACCTTACAGGAACCAATGCCTCTAGATCAGATACACGCTTACGAAGTTCTTCCGCTTCCGCAGCCTCAGACTTTGACTTCTCCAACTTAACCTTCAACTCAGCAATCTTTGTGTCTCTCTGCTAAACAACCGCATCACTATCAATAAATTTCTTCTCGAACTTCTCCCTAGCCATAATCTCATGCTCATAACGAAGATGCAGCTCGGAGGCCATACAAATATGCTAAGCAGAGTTGATATTGAAAGAGTTAAGAAATCCAACATCACTTTGATTACGGAGAGCAGACCAATAACTAGGAGGAGTAACATTGTCTAGAAGACTACGACAAATGACAGGATCATCCAACTGGCCATTGTTGGTAACATTCCAGTTGGGAACATACACATTCATAGCAGTAGCAAAGTCAATAGTTTGAGACTCGTAGAAATAATCAGCAGAGGAACCATGGCTCGGTGTAGCGGAAAGAGTCCCGGTCTCAAACTTAGGAGCGGACGCAGGATGACCATCACCCGCAGACTCAGTTGTAGGCACGCTAACACCAACTTGAGACGAAACACGCGGAGCAACCTGAGAAGCAGCAAGAATATCAGTATCCGCGGAACTAGAAGATAAAACAACAAAGTGACCAGTAGGAGGACGCGTCCTTACATTGTCATGAAGAGCATCCTCAAAAACATGCTCCAGAGTAAGGGTAACAGAGGAAGAAGTAATATCCTCTGTCGCAGCAGCGGCAGACCCAGACCCAGCAGCAGCCTGCTCACTCTGCCTAATGAGCCTTCGTAGAGCAGTAGGAGACTTGCCGGCAGTGCTGGGTCGGGCCTCAGAGATAACAATACCCTCAGCCCACGCCTTCTTCACAGGTGGCGACCCAGAAACAAACGCCACCCTCTTTTTCCTCTTACCAGAGTTAACATTCAACTCATCTTGAATGTTGTGATCAACAAGGCTGATGGTTTGCGTAGAAGGGGAGATAACCCTGTTCTCGGTCTCAGTTATCAGCAGAACCTCATTCTCAGCAAGAGTCCGCTCCCCAACCTTCACTTTAAAGGGATCAACAGACTTAACGAAATCAAGCATACCCATTTCTGCCACAAACAATAATATCTATCAGAATATGAAAACACGGTCACAAACAAACCCTACCCTACACATATATATAGACACCTACCCTCGTCATTATCATGCAACAAAGTAGGGCGGACATCAATGTCAGTAAATGAACGACTAAGACCCACAAGACATAAGAAAGTCTCTGGGTATTTCCTAATAAGGGTACGATTCTCGTTCAACAACTCCACACAAGGTAGGTCCACAGCCTCATCCATCGGAAGCGGATCCTTCACAACAGAGGTACCGCTAAACCATGAGGTGGAAAACGGAAAAACTGAAGCATCAATCCAGAAGAAACGGTTGTTCCAGTTCTTCAGCGAGTCAAATTTCTTTGAGTAGCAGCAAGGGTCGGCAGCACCCCCCGCTTGGAAAAAGACAACCATCTATTGCTAATAGAATTAACATAAAAGCGGCGGAAGGTACCCACGGTGGGAATACGACCAAGGGCGCGACACATAATCTCAAAATGGCTCACCTTCGCAGCGCCAATCACGGACAACTGAGAAAGGTGAATCTGGTAGTACTCAAGTATGCAGAGTAAAAACTTCGACAACGAAACCCGATAGTTGGCAAACTCAATAAAACGGGTGTACATACAAATCTTCCCCTCCGGACTATCCTTGATTGTAGAATTCCGGCCGGGCAACTCTGGCCGCAACTCAGCCGGAATGTTAAAAACAAGACAATGCTGATCTAACTCCCTTTGGGTTAACACGGAAGTAACGGTATAAATCGAACTACCAACCATTTCAAAGACAAATGCAAATACAAGAGGAGGAGAAAACCTAACCTGTAACTAAAAGCGCACGGTCAAACGAGAAACGGATAAACTGGAGAAGAGCTAGAGGAATAAGAGTAAAAAAGATGAGGGAAAGCACAGTGAAAAGATAAAAGAAAAACAGTGAAAGTGAGAAGAGTATTTATACCAACTTGCGAAGAAAAAACACACCACCGCTAAGATCAAGACACGTCCACACTTCTCATCAAACGGTGGAAATAAGAGAAGATGAACAGTTGTGACGGTTCGCGTGCCTGACACGACGTCACATCAACCAAAAACTACATGGCTAGGAACACGCCACATAGCCTAGAGCCACCTACCAAGAAGTGTACGAGGGAATGCACACGATGCCGCTGACACCCAAGCGAATTTAGTCTAGTAACATCCTCCGCACGTACGAAAGACACACTAGACTGGGGGGACATGATGACGTATAGTGTCAACTGGGCCGCAAGCTCGGACCACGCAATAAACATTAGGCCCAGGACCAGCACATTAAAGGACCCAAAAGCGGACAAGCAGTAGCCGCTCTACAAGAAGCATAACTAGTACGCGGCCGCAAGGCGCATGGCCCCCGCGGCTCCGCAAGGCCCACACACATCGGCAAGGAGCGCGAGCTTCACAGCCCGCGGTCACGTACTGCTACGCGAGCTCCACAGCCCGCGGTCGCGTACCGCTACGCGACAAATAGTCACCCGTGACCAAGTAAAAAAGAATAAGAAGCAGAGCATGGGACATTGGGGAAGAACGTCAACGTTCTTAATAAGGATAACAAACGATGATAACGATAACCTAAGCAACTACCCTACAAAAAGGCAGCAACATCACTGATGTTAACCTTACGACAACCACCCTATTATCCACTGGGTAATAAGGTGAACCGCACCCCGTGACCCATGCATCTGATAGCGACACTCGCCTATATAAGAAGTCGTCCAAACACTCCCAACGGTATGACTTCCGCCACCATTTACACACATACTACTAATAACCAATTCTTACTCTCACACCCGAGCTTAATCGCGGGATCCCCCTCCCGCGGTAAGGCTAACGATGTTATTTTCTTAGCAGGAACGTCTCAACTGCATTCACTTAGTACAATTACTACACCAAGTTTCGAGCTTACAGTCCTTCTGTAAGCACGCTTGCCTCCATTAACTCTACCACATCAATATTGTACTAACAGGAGCTGAAGCAAAAAATTACGAAAAAATATAATTTTGATTATTGGTTCATATTTTAGTTTCCTAATAAGATTTAGTTTAAGTTTTTAATTATTGATGTAACTTTTTTTTCTTTTAATGATGGATTAATTTGAGCACTTATTAATTTTGTTAATAAAAATGAGTTTGATGGTTAGTTAAGTGATGACCATTACGGCTGAAAAGTGAAGATAATGTGTTTTGTTGAGAAGCCGAGGTGACACTTGAGGTGGAAATGAAGGGAAGGTGACCATTTTATGTAGCCTAACTTTCACAATATAGCAACTTACTCAAGAAATTATTACAAAAGACTAAAATAAATGACCAATGAAGTTGCGTCCAATACATATAAACATAGTGGTACAAAATATCGACATCGATTGGTTAATTGAGTATGGCATCATGTACATGAAAAACCTCAGACTTCATGAGGATTTCAGGCGTTTATAAAGGTAGAACTGTTTTTGATGAAAAACGTCATTGAAAAGATTTTTCTCATTGGATTAATAACTTTTTTTTCTTTAATGGCTTGGGAATCCTCAATTTATCTGAAGATTGACTTGAACAAAACTCTTTCCAAACATACTCTTAATGCCGTTCATTTTAAATGCGTCATCTGTTCGACCAAATTTTTTTATGCCGTTCTACATGCGCCATCTACTCAATTATACCTTTTGAAAGTTGGTTTGTATTTTTCACATCATATTTTTACACATCGCCAAGTATAAATTTCCGTGTCACACGTTAAGAGAAAAAAAAGGCTTAGAAATGGTCATTTGTGATTTGCGAGGAAGATGGTGAAATCACTAATCGTACAAAAAATATTTTTTCTAAAGTAGTCTCACAAAATCTGTTATTGAAGGTAGTAATGTTTTTTCCTTCAAATTTTATCATTTACTTATTCATTCAATTAGTCTAATTTTAATACATGATTGATCAAATTATATTTACATATGTCACATTAGTTGCAACATGTTGAATTCAAAATGCTTAAAATATAACTGCCGAAAAAATCATCAACTAGTCTTAACTTGCAACAAAAATATTATATTATCGATAATCCATTATTACAACTAGTTGGTTACCCGTGCATAGCGGCGGCAATAAAAAATTTACTAACTCAACATTTTACGTAATTTCCTACCCGCTTAGTAATTTCGTTTCACAAATGTATGTGTTCGTTGGGGTTTCCCGTAACTTTCCCGCAACACCATATTAACATTATCATTCTCGCATGTAAAAAGACAACACTCTCTCCGAAAGTATATAATTTTAACGTATAAAGTTTATATTTAATTAAGATTAAAGTTATAAAAAAAATATAAATCAACATAAAATAAACCCATTAAAATGTAAAAAAATAAATTATAAAAATATATCAAAATTGATATTGAATTAAAGAGCATAAAATTTTAAAAAATATGGTGAAATTAGATCAAAATAAAATTAAATAGATAAAAAGATATTTCAATTTGAAAATAAAGGTGATTTTTTAATCAAAAGGTGACACATGTCACTTTATGATGTGATTCCCAAAAATAAGATGGATGGTCAAGATTGCACCTCCTTATCTTAATTTTTAATGGGTCCCACATTATAAATGTTTTATATAGTAGTACTAGTTGGTTACCCGCGCATAGCGGCGGTAATAGAAAATTTACTAACTCAACTCTTTAAGTAATTTTCTACCCGCTTACAACACTTTAAATGTATGTGTTCGTTTGGGTTTCCCGTAGCTTTCCCGCAACACCATATTAACATCATTCTCGCATGTAAAGAGATAACACACTCTCCGAAAGTATATAGTTTTAACGTATCAAGTTTATATTTAATTAAGGTTAAAATTGTAAAAAAAATATAAATCAACATAAAATAAACTCACTAAAAATGTAAAAACAAAAAAATTATAAAATATAACAAAATGTATGTTGAATTAAAGAGCACAAAATTTTAAAAAATATGATGAAATTAGATTATAATAAAATTAAATTGATAAAAAGATATTTCAATTTGAAAATAAAGGTGATTTTTTAATCAAAAGGTGACACATGTCACTTTATGATGTGATTCCCAAAAATGAGATAGATGGTCAAGATTGTATCTCCTTATCTTAATTTTTAATGTGTCCCACATTATAAATGCTTTATATAGTAGTATAGATATAGATAGATGTATCATGTGTTTGTTTTTGCAAACAAGTTTTCCAAAAAAGTTTAAGTTTAGTGTTTTAAATAAATACATAGATGATTATAACCTGTTATGTGATACGCTATCATCTAAGTAATCTATTTCTTTTAGTTTTAGTTTTAGTTTCACATCATATTTTTACACATCGCCAAGTATAAGTTTCCGTGTCACACGTTAAGAGAAAAAAAGGCTTAGAAATGGTCATTTGTGATTTGCGAGGAAGATGGTGAAATCACTAATCGTACAAAAAATATTTTTTCTAAAGTAGTCTCACAAAATCTGTTTGTTAGTGCAAAAAGCGTTATGGGTTGATATGATGAATCTAGGTGGTTGTTGGGTAGGCCCAATAAGAGAGATCTTGTACTAAATCAAGTGAGTGAAATGAGTTTTTACACAATCAAAGGTAAACCGTTAGTCTTACCGTGGGGACGGACCCCACGATTGAACTCCGATGTGAGAGTAAGTACACATATTTGTCAGAGAAGTGTCAGAGTATGTGTGTGAAATATTATTAGAGAAATCGTACCTTGTGAGGTGTCAGAATACCCCTATTTATAGGTGAGCCAAATATTAGGTTTTCCTAGTATTTCGCTCATTTATGTTAGTAAGCCGAAGTGGGACCCTTATTGGGTAAGGGTCCGCTTATAATCATGACTTGCAGACTTAGGCTCTCCTAGCGGACTTTCGCTGTCTTACGGAAGTGTCTTCTGGAAGCTTTCCGTCCGTGTTGATGCTTTCGGACCGTAGCCCGTTAGTCTGGGCTTAGCGTTGGTCCATTGCACTTTGTAATTCCTTTATTGGGCTCGAGCCCATGTATAAATATATGTGGTCTAGGCTCGGAGGCCTGTTATACATGTTATACGTCATCAAGTCCCCCCAGTCTAGTGTGTCTATTGCGTGCGATTTTGATTGCGTGCGGTAGATATTACTAGACTCAGGTTCTGGTATTCCTTGTATTTTTTGCTTCCTTCGTGCTTGTCTTTTTGTGACGTTCTATTGCCTTTGTTAGGTGGGACGTTGGTGACGTAGTCTTTTTATGGCCTTTCACCTTCTAACTGATTTGACTGGTTAGTCTAACTGCTTAACTGTCATCACTATCTTTTACTTTTCATCTTGGCCATTGACTTGGAGGTCATAGCCACGTGGAAATATCTA
>BQNB010082175.1:0-10409 GCA_026074375.1 Tanacetum coccineum | reverse complement strand
AGTACCTCGTGAAATAAATCTACCTTAACTGTTAATCAAATGCGAGACTGCACATGAGCCAGTATCTACAATATAGCGAACATATAAGAATATTTAATCTTCTGTCAAGTTCTTAATTTTGGGCGCGGTTAGGGTTCTTTTATTTTATGAAGATTCAATCAATTATATTTGTTGGTTTGATTTTGTGAGTGTTTTCTGGATCCATATCTGGTTTATGTTTGAAGAACATAAATGATTTTTAGTGAGATTGTTTAGGTTTTTGATATGATTTTTGAAGAACATATATCGTTTATGAATTGAGAATGGAAGAGATAATTTGGGGATTTTGTAGTGTTATTAAGTGTGTTTCATGCGTTTGTTAACATATTTGGTTTGCCTTTTCTATCACAGTAAATAACTTGGTTCAGTGGTAAGTATATTGTGTTTGGTTGTAACAACCCATGTTCGATTCCTTTATAGGACAAAATTTTTAATATTTTTCGAATTTCATAAATTGCTAGTGGAAATTCCTTGACACTTGGCTTAAAAGATACTGACATGGAATAAAATGCGGTGACATGGCTTTATTGGATGATTAGTAGGCATTATGATGTGGCATACATCCTCTTATATATAATGTAAGATATATATTGTTTGTTACTTAATTTAAATTCTCGTATCTCATTTTATCTTGTACGTTTTTCTAGTATTTACTAAGTAAAATAATTTATAAAAATTTCGGCATGACCCGTTCGTGTTTACACGTTTTTCCAAAGTCGTAGACTTTATTCAAAACTATTTTCAAACAACTTTCAATCCATTTTTCATACTTACAATTTATACATCATCAAATCCATTATTATTTGCAACGTCCAACGTTTAAAAATAAATTAAACGTAACGCATCTAAATCGTATACTATTAAATAAGCTATTCGCGAACTTATCCAATAAGCTACACCGTAGCTTTACGCCTTGGTGTTTGGTATTTATGTTGGGCCTTGGCCCGTTTTCATTTAATCCGATAAGCAAAACATTAAGCAATAACACATGACCTAAAAATAAGCTATCAATAAGCTCACAATAAGCCAAGTATAATAAGCCGAACCATATAAGCTCATAAATAAGCTCATGGTGTTGGGTCTTGTATGTGGGATGCGGCTATAAGCCCTAACAAAGTATAGTCGAGCTTATTTATTAAGCCGAATAAATTTATCGTTTGTCCTTTCAAAATAAGCTAGAAAAGAAGCTAATAAAATATAAGTCAAACCAAAATAAGCTAAATAAATATTTCTTCTTTCTTTTCTAGTTTAGCCGAACCAAACGTAAGCCCTAATAAACTCAAAATAATCAAATACGCTTTCCAAAATATTATTAAACATAAGCCGAATAAAATAAGCCATAGCTTATTATTTTATATTACGCGAAAATAACCACGATCACAAAACTAAGATTTCCTTATAATTATTGTTATTATTTTCGAACCATATTTGTAACCTTTTAGGGTTTATGTAGTTTTAAAATCTTGTTTTTACAAAAGAAGTTGTACAACTAGTATGTATGCATCATAAGAATTATGAAAGTACAAGTTATTCGAGAATTTGAAGACTTACAAGAAATAGATGTTTAGGTTGATGAACAAAGACTAAGAACAACCCAAATGTTGTTTTAACTAATACCTGGATGATACAAATGATCAAACCTTCAACAAATCTTCAAGTATTTTTGATCAAAGATGAAAAATTATGAAAGTGTGTGTGTGTTGGGTGGTTCGAAAAAAAGAAGGCAAGAAGAAGAGAGAAAACTAAATTCTTGAGTGTGTGTGATATGAATGAGATGAATGGAAGTATAAAGCTATAAATAATATCAAGTTTACTTCACACACTAAAAGTGTGTATGTGTGTGTGTGCCGTGGACAAGAGACAAGGAGGGGGAGGGGGACCAATTTGATTGTGGTTTTGATGTGGGTTTTGGCGTTTTTTATTTTTCTCTAAACAGGTCTATAAATATTAACCTAATAAGTGGACAATGGTTGACACTTAAGTTGATTTCCCACCTATGATTGTAAGAGTTTAAATAGCAATGAGTTAAAGGGGTTCGTTTTTCAATTTCTCATTGGAGTTCTATAAATATATTGTATAATTCATATATTCTTTTAGTGTGTAAGAAAACCGGTTATTTTTGTTGTTAACCCAATCTGTATGGAGGAAATTAGTTTCTTAAAACCATCTGCTGCATAACCATTGTTTATTGGTCCATTTTTTTCTAGTAAAATGGTGGCATCATTCCCTTTATCCAAGTAAGAAATTTAGGTCCCCAAAAATTACCTAAAAAACGTGGGTGTTTCCTTTCGGGTCCTTCGTATTTTTCAATCTGATTGTATTGATAACGTGTCAGGCTTAATTATCTGTGGACCAGCTTTTTATGTACTTTCATTTTTTAAAGATAACTGGTTTATATTTTGATTAAACCTGTGTGTTTTTGGGCTGTTATCTTGGCTGTTTTAATCTCATTTGGAAAAAACCAAAAGTTTGCAACCATGATTTGATATTAAGGAGGGCCTTTTTTCCTAGGGGGCAACGGGGGGTTTGGGACTTTCTTTGTTTACCTCATATCACATGGTTTAGCTTTGGCCTTATTGATGGCTCCATAACAATATCAGAAAAGGACGTTTAAACTGTTTTGTTATTGGTAGATAATTATTTGTTTTTCCAAACTGATGTCTTAGGCCTTTTACAATTGTAGGATCCCTTTTGGGAGTAGTTTGCGCGCTGTGACAATTGTTGGATTTTGGATGGTGATGGTTGGTGACCCCAGTTTGTTTAGTTCATCAATGAAAGATGTGAAACAGGGACACTTTAAAGTGCAACCGCCACTTTTCACGGCATTATTATGTCTACAAATCTAACTATTGATAAAATTTATCTTTGTAGTCCTTCAAAAGTCGTAAAGCCGCAATGGGGGAAAGTTAAGGTCAAAAAATCTTTAATGTCAAAAAAAGAACGGAACCCAAAAATTGTTAACCATTTTCAAAAAAAGCCAGTACGCGTAGGGGGTTGTTCCTAAGCATGTACAGGGCAGGTTGGAAACATCAGTTCTAGGGTTTATGGCAAATCCAACTCCTTAATATAATTCTGTTAGTTACGGCGGTTTTTTTAAAAACTTCTTTTAGAAAAATAAAAAATTATCAATCTTGTAAACTGTTTATTTCAGCTATTGGATTATATGCGTAATGCAACATATCTATTGTTTATTTTTTAATTATTTGCAGCCTTTTCTTTTTAATGTTTCAATGTTGTTTGTTTCTTTATTTGGCCATCTTTGTTAAGGTGATTGGTCAAAATAATGTTGTAAAATAATGAAATAAAACAAACTGAATCTGATGTTAAAAAATTGTTGTGGCTGTTCAAACAAAGATTCAGTTTTGATCAGGTTGTTTTGGTTTCTTCTTTTCTTTAAATTTAACTTATATTAAAAGATAGAAGTTAAACAAATGTATTCTTACTGATTTAAAATTGGGTTTTTTTTTATCAAGTATTGGTTATTCATTTTATTCAATTGTTTAAAGAACTCTAATTGACAGGCTGTCCAAGGAAAGCCAAGGAGTATCGGGGGAGTTGGCGTGGGGTCTTCGTGGGTTTCATTGGGAAATTTCAAGGGCTTGATATAATCCTATGGGGTTGGGGTAATAAACCCTAGACCCACATGCGGGGCAGTTTATCGGTTTTGGTTTCTCTTTTCTTAAATTACATATATAAAATAGAAGTTAAACAATGATTCTACTGATTAAATAGTTTATTATCAAGAATGGTTCATAATCCCATGTAACTCTAATTACAGCTATCAAGAGCCAAGGATCGAGTGCTGGTCTTTCGGTTTCATGTGAATCAGCTGAACCTGGGAACCCTAGACCCATGCAGTTCAGCCGTTCATGGTGGTATCACACATACAAAGGGATATGTAAGTTGTTACATCTCTAAACCATTCAATGTAAATTTACATGTACGGGTCAAAACATGTCACGTCTAATTAATGAGAATAGAAGATTACATGCCAGCTTTCCTGTGAAACCATAGTCACCGACATAACGTCGGTGACCACTTGGCTTTCTGAGACAGGAATCAAAGCTGCTACAAGTGTGTCTACTGTATCCACAAATGGCTACACCACCATTGGTCGCCACAAAGATGGGCAAGAATACAAGCGTACTTACTTTTGTGTGTATGAAAATCGACAGGAATACAAGAGCAGATGATGCATTTGATGAACGATATTATTTGCGATGTTTGCCATACTCATTTACATCAAATAAAAAATGATATCGGAATGTCCAATTACCCTTTGGTTCTAGGGTAAGTTATTCATTAATCTCTACAACTTAATGCGTCACTGTTAAATCAAACCTTTTGTCATGGTATATAATTCCAATGATTTCGATTATGATATTGGTATATTGGTCTATAACTCATAGTTTTCCTAATGTCCTACTGCAATAATTGCCTGCTTGGGTCTTTTGTTTATGTTTGATTTCTTATACATTAGCTATTGATATAGAAGGTTCGATTTATTCAATATTTTTCCTTCGATATCATTTTTTTGTAATGTGTAACGACCATCGCAAAAAGAAAAGTTTTCCATTGCTCCAACACCAAGTACAAGTTCCTCTGTGAGTTTAATTGTAGATTATACAAATGAATAATTCTTCAACATTGTAAAAGTTTCTGTTGCTGATATTTTGAGCCTATGTTTGCTTCTGAGTTTAGTACTCTGCGTCTGATCCACTGTCTCGAAACAGACGAGGAACAAAAGGGGCCCACACGACTTTAACCATTGGTGTACCCTCCAACTTGAGGAAAGCATCCTTCACATCTAATTTTGTTGATGATCTTAGTTCAATTCTTAAAGGTATATATTTATTTAAATATGTTATGAGATAATTTATGCCTGAGTTTCTGTTGTTACCGCTTGCTAATACCTTTTCTTTCTAGAATCTGCTTCAGCATCTACATAGTTCCATGAAGTTGAAGGGGAACCTGAGGAAAGACGAAGAGCAAGGCTGGAATGAGAGCCGTGTACTCGGGAATGTATGGTATGTGATTGTGTTAATTTGCATCCTTTTAATCCAATCATGCATGTCATGGTTTTATGTCACATGTTTATGTTATAAATTAATTCTAAATCTCACGACTGGGATGTGTGTGCATAGGCGAAAGCGCTGGACGGAAAGAATCAGCGGGATCTGCAATCTCAAAGAGAACAGGAAGAGGAAACGTAACTATACGGTCATTTTTTTGTTCTTTTCTTATCTTTATTAATACTTCATATGTCAAAGATATAAATGTAAAGATGGAGCATATAGTCACATTGGAATACATCCATTTTCGTACGATTTAAAATTGAAATTTGTGCCTCAAATCTTAAACTCTATTTGTTATTTGAAGTTCGATATTATTAAAGTCATTTAGCTAAAGTTTATGAATATGAAATGATAATATTGACTTTATATTATTGTGCTTTCAGCCTATGAAGGGTACAGGTCTGCAATCGAAAAAGACGGAGAAAAACATCAAGATACTTAACCAGTAAGGTAATTTCACACATTCTACTACCCCGCTGATTTGATAAAGAAAGAAAATCTTATAAGATGGGACGAGGCACCATTGATCAATATGTATTGTTACGAGGCTTTTGACAGACTATGCATAGACATATGCAGAACATGCAGAGATAACTTTACGTGGCTGTTTCTAGAGTGAAGACGAAAAATGTTTGAAGGTGCTTTGTTGTGACAAAGACGGCGAATACACAAACTCAATAACAATTTTCGTATACAAAGAATTATTATTTCGTGTATGAATAATCACTATTTATTTGTTTAACACTTTTGATTGTTATCTTTATAGAACTTAAATGAAAACTTTATTTTTTATTCAATTATGTTGTCTATAGTATATATCGTTATTGATTATCTATCGACGTACTCCTAAATCTACCCCAATTAAAATTTGGTTTATTCTTTATCTTTTCAATAATATTACATATTATGTTTTCCTACTTTTGTTTCATTGTTATGCATTTTCTTTTTCGAAGCTAGCCCGCCCATCCGGGCGGGCTATAAAACTAGTTTTTGTGAATATAACATTTTCTTAGTATTAGGTATATGTATCCGGCTTACAAGTCATTTTCCATTTCATGGAGATTACCTTTACAATATAAATACCCGATTTCATAGATAAGGTTGAACAATTTTCATCTTGTATGTTAAACAACAAGCAAGATTACCCGCGCGTTGCTGCGGGCGTTAATTTTTCGAGCGTTTTTGTGTGCATTAATTTTTTTTTTCGGGTTTATTTTTTCGGTTTCATGTTTAATAGTTTATTTTTGTTCTTATATTAAATGACAATTGTGCGTTTTTTTTTGGCCCAAGCCGATAGAAAGTTGTAAATAGTTAAAGATGAGAGTACGTCCTGTAATTTTTTTTTCTTATTTTTGGCCAAAAAAGGGGAGGGGGATAATAAAGTTTTTTTTTTGGCCGATGAACAGTAACCGAGCCCAGTGGGCCGAGCACTGTAGCACTGTTCATTTTAAGCACTGTAGCAGTGCCAAAACGACGTAGTTTTACTTGTGAAATGTGTAATATAGTAATTCTTTTTTTCTTTTTGAGTAATAGTAGGGTACCCGCGCAATGCGACGGCGAGTACCTGGTGACTAATTTTGTGACGAACAAATGTTTTTCATTTATACGTTTTTTCTAACATTAACTTTATGAATGAATGTTTAATTAAAATAACTATAAGCACTAGTAAGGTCTTTCGGAATGATTGCTTTTGTAGCAGGGAAAAAAAATGTTCAACGGAGGTTATTAACTGGAAATTAGCTTGTTTTCATGCTTATGCATATAGTAACATTATAAAAGCTTATACATATACCGTCAAAAAAAAGCTTATTGATGTGGTAGTCGTAGAACTTCAACAAGAAGTTTTACAACTCCCTAGGCAGTGTACCTAATCGTTGTAGTGTAGTATAGGCAAGACTCGGAGGTTGTTATCGTTCTCTAGGGGAATAGGTTGGTATATACACTATTGAATACATATATATATATATATATACATATATATATATATACATATATATATATATATATATATATATATATATATATATATATGTTGCTGTTTATGTACCGGTCGATCGTACTTTATATTTCTCTAATTTCGCGACATAATTCTAGGCCGTTTCTTGGTTAACATCGTTCTCGTACTCGTACACTACCTTCTAAGGTGAGTTTACGGCCTCCTCTCTCAATTTTTTTATACGTTTTGGGGTGAAATGCATGATTAGTATTGTTTCATGAACTATATGGAATTGGGTTTATGTGATTGTATCTTGCTTTTTCCCATAGCACATGCAGAACACAAATGGTCCTTTTCAAATTTAAGTCTGGGAAGACCACGTACTAGACCGTTTCTAGCCAAGTGATTAAGAGCACCAAAGTTCAAATGAGACAGGCATCGATGCCATAACCAGGACTTAGTCTTTGTGGCTTTTGACAAGAGACATATAGGAGAAGACGCCATCATATCCCTAATGGCCAGAGAATACAGGTTAGTTCCTAGAGATCCTGAAAGTAAATCAACACCTTCCAGATTACAGACAAAACTACTGTGTTTTCTGAAAGCTACTTTAATATCCGAGTCGCAGAATTGACCAACAGAGAATAGATTATGTCATAGTCCTTCCACATAATAAACCCTTGAAATTATGACATTCCCTATCTGATAATCACCATACCCCATAATCTTCGTAACATTGTCGTTACCGAATTTGACAGTACCGAGAAACTTATGAACGAAATTGGTGAGCTGAGAGCGATCTCCGCTCATGTGCTTGGAGCAGCCGGAGTTCAAATACCACAGAACAATTTGGATAACCTACAATCATTTAGAGAAGAAGGGGATGGAGCAACTAAAGTATCGGATCCCTGAGATGTACAGGGTTCCATTCTGTTAGCAGTGATAGATTTTGCAACTTTAGGTTTGCTATTAGGAACGGATTTAGGTACTTTAGGTCTCCTTGTATATACTCTACTCACTACATGTTCGGGTGCAACTACTTCAAGAGGAATGGGAACCCTAAGAGGTACTTTATTAGTGGCGGTAATCCTAGTTAAAGGGCACGCATTTCCAACTAAGATGAAAGTCCTTCTGGTGGGTTTCCATTTATATCTAACAGAGTTAAACACTTTTCCAGTAGGTTTCCATTCTTTTCTCTTTTTATTTTTCTTAGAGGCAAATTTTCTTAGAGCATATTTATCAACGGCACATTTAATACTATTCACATGATCAATAAAACACATAGCATGATTAGCATCAAACAAACATTTATTGCATACAGAACAAGAGCCTAAGCACCTTTAATAGGATGCTTTATATGTTTATTACAAACATTTTTAGAATCAGAGTTCTATTTATTCAACTTAGATTTAACTTTCCTAGATTGGACTTCTACTACGTCTAAAGTTCTTCTTCTTTCTCTATTCTTTTCTATTACCCTTCTATTTTCTTTCTCTCTTTTCTTTCCTATTCTCCTCCTTTCTTTCTTAGAGGTCTTTCTTCTCTTCTACTTTATTCTTCTCATTACTACTTGGTGTTCGCGAAATCCTATCATTCTTTGTATTGCCTGAAGGCTTTGATCCGCTAGCACTAGTAGAAGGTTTTACTCCTGTAGAAGACAATAAAGGTCTGTTAGTTACTTTAGGCATGTTTCTTGATGATTTGATGGATGTAGATGAAGGTTGGAGTGAGAGGTACGCAAACCCGATAGTCTATTGTTGATTGGGACTTGTTAACCCACAAGTATGACTATGGTTGGCTAAGACCTAGCCGTGATTAAGTCAAGATTATTACCAAGAAGCTTGGCCATCTAGAAAGCTTGGTATAATGAGCAATTTGATTGGTTGGGTACAAACCCATACGAGCGAGAATAGCTATATTGTTGAGGCTTCATTATATGCAAGCACAGTTATTTTGATAAGGCCTTATAGCAAGCGAGCATGATTGTTGCTAAGTGTGATAATGAGCAAGTGTGATAAAGTGCCTAAGTAAAGTTAGGCCGAAATGTAAAGTCATATTAAAATAATGAATGAGTTATCACGTGAATGAGTGATTATGTGTTTATATGATTATGTGGTTATGTGTAATGATGCTATAATGCGTTTAATGGGGTCATATGTACTCCGGAATATTTTTGCAACTGGTGGTGCATTATTTAATGAGACCGAGAGGGCGACGTTTGTTTTGGTTTTAGATAATGACGTATACTTTGGTTTTGATTTTTGACGTATGTTTTGGTTTTGGTTAGCGACGTGTGTTTTGGTTTTGTGTAGCGGTGTGCGCTTGGTTTTGTTGGTAAGATCACCAAATTAAGTTGGGTTGATTTTCGTCCTAAAAGCCTTCCTTTTAGGAACGGCGTGATAAATTTTATCGGATAATTCCGTGGCGTATTTTGCCTCTTATGATAAGAGCGATTGTAATTATATTTTTGATCTTGTTGGTATAAATTACCTTTTGTTTTGTTGACTTCCCATCCGAAATAGTCAAGGCGAGTATTATATCGTGTAATTTTTACGTACGAACATGTGAGTCCGTTCGATGATGAGGAAACCATCTCACCGCAAGTGAAATTAAGATGAGTAAGAAAGGACGAGCACCGGGACGGCGCTCCTTTTAATGTGGGTGGAATGTAACAACCCGAGTTTTACGATGCGTGCGACGATTTCGTATCCGACGTCATAATTATTATTTTATAAATTCGTATGATTGAACGTCGACATTTAATATTTTATTTGTCAAGAATAAATATTTTCATATTTTATTCGGAATGATTTGGAGAAATTTCTATTTTTGGTCGTTTCGCGAGTCAACATTTGACCACGCTACCGTTAAATGTTTTTAGCATCATATTAAATTATGGCGCGCCCTGTTAATATTTTATCTTGATAAATTATATTTTTGCGGACTCCGTCGTCTTTTGTTCCTCGACTTGGCCAAAACTCGCATATTAAAGTAATAGATACATACTTTTATTTAAATGGTCAAGTGCTACTTTTAATTAAAATTAGATAAAGGTTTAACACATAAATAAAATTGTCAAAAAAATGGTAAGCCTCCCTAGCATGCATGGGCCGACGGCTATAAGGCAACACCCACACTCCACCATTTTGATTTCCAAGATACAATGATTATAAGTGCTTCCTAAGATTTTTTAACCTACATACACAAAGAATAAACACATAAAACATAGTTCAAAAATCTTGTTGTCTCTCCCTCTTACTCTCTCTTTTTTGACCGGATACACACACATATATACAAACCATAAATCAAATTTTGATTCTTGAAAAACCTATTCAATCACAACCCAAATGATGTCTAAG